>WSFP011482150.1:0-16005 GCA_009831015.1 Picea engelmannii | reverse complement strand
AAGTTCATTAAATAATACCTTCTTGGAGTTGATTCGAAAGGAGAATAATCCTCGGACCTTTAGGGATTATATACCAATCATGCTTTGCAATCTTTGCTACAAGATGATATCTAAGGTAATTAAAAATAGGATAAAACCTATAGTTTCAAGGGATATTTCGAGTGAACAACTAGGGTTCTTAAAGGGTAGGCAAATATTGGACGGCATTGGTACGACACAAGAATGTATACAAAGTATTAAAGACATAAAATAAAAAACCTTGATTCTCAAACTAGATCTAAGAAAAGAATATGAATGTGTCAATTGGGAGTTCTTACGTCTGATATTAGTTCAAATTAGGTTTAGTTTTCACTCTATAAATTAGATTATGAGTTGTGTGGTTAGCTCCTCATTTTTGGTTCTGATCAATGGGGAGGCATCACCATTATTCACTAGAGAATGGGGATTTTTCCAAGGTTGTTTTCTCTCGCCATTTCTCATCATTCTTGTGATGGAAAGCATCATCCTTCTATTGAAAAAAGGACAAGCGGGAGGCAATATAACTGGCTTTAAGGTTTCCAAAATTATTAAAGTAATTCATATTATTTTTTTTGATTATGTTCTTATCATGTCAAAGGCTTCTCTAGATGAATGGAAGGTTATTAAATCTTTGTTGGATCTGTTATGTTTTGTTTTGAGATTAAAAGTAAGCCCACAAAAAATGACTTTTCATTTTTCTGGGATCCATGGAGTAACTTTGGAGCAGTTTAGGACTATGTTTTCTTATAATTTTTTGGAGTTTTCTATGGGATTCCATTACATGGGGAACTATTTAAAATAATAAGATTACATTTGAATACTGGAGATGGATTATCGTAAAATTTGAAAAAAGGATGAAACAATTGTGCAACCAATGGTTGAAATTTGGTGGTAGATATACAATTGCAAAATCAGTTCTTGAAACTCAACCTATCTACTGGATGGCCCTGGCGGTGGTTCCATTCTCTGTTCTCTCTAAGATCTATAAGATTATCATTTATTTCCTCTGGTGGAGGGTTGGAAAGACACAGGGAACACATATCTATAGCTGGGAGATGTTAGCAAATTCGAAACACCTCGGTGTATGGGGTCTTCGAAATATTTTTCTTTTTAATCATGCCCTGGAAGAAAACACATTATGTTGAGTTTTGTTTAAGGAAGGTATTTGGAAACAAGAGATCAAGGATAAATATTTCCCACATTTTTCAGTGGCAACTTGGCTTAGGTCAGCTTCACTTTTCCAACCAACAGCTTTGCAGATATGGAGAAACTTGTTGAAGTCTTTAGCTCTCATCACTTGTTGGATTAGTTGGAATCATGGGAATGGATCCTCTATTTTAATTGATATGGATAAGATCTTGGGAATCGACAATTCCTCATTATTATCTCCAGAACTTCATGAGGCACTAAAGGAGAGAAAAAAATGTTATTTATATCAAGCATTGGCACACGCCTCTTTGGGTTTCATTAGTAATCAATGGAAATCCAGTGGTGACTTAGAGCTCACGAGAAACCTGGTTGTTGAATGGATTTCTTAATGTAAGTCTCTCATTGATTCTGGGATTCAACTTCAACCTAAAGAAGAGTCACTTATCTGGAAAGGTGGTGATCAATCTAGTGTTATCAATGTTAAAAACGTTTATAATGCATTGAAAAAGGAATATTGGCCGACTCAAATAACAGGGTGGCGAAGATGACTTTGGACTTGGGATCTGGCACACAAGATCAAACTCTTTACGTGGCTGGCACTGGAGAATAAAATTCTTACTTGGGAAAATCTTAGAAAAAGAGGTTGGGAAGGACCGATTTTATGTTTCTTGTGTTATAGGGATGAGGAGACAATTTTTCATATATTTGTACACTATACTTTCACTCAAAAAATTTGGATTTCTTTGTCTACAGTTTACAACTTTTCTACAATTTGGGGAGGTATCACTCTAACACTATGTTATGAAAATTGGATTAAGTTGGAGAAAGCTTGGAGAATTCTTCCTGCATTGACTTGCTCGTATATTTGGTTGTCTAGGAACAATTTCATTTTTGAATCCCATACAACTACTGTTCAGGGAGTTGTTTATCATATTTGAGGTATGATGGAAGACACTAGTGCTCGATATCCTCTTTCCCATTTCCCCAAAAGGAAAAAAAAACCACCTGATCTTTCCATGCATAATATTTGTTGGTTCGATGGTGTTGCACAAAAAAATGGCACTCTGAGTGGAGCTAGAGGAATCATAAAAACTCAGGAGAATACTTTCTACAGGTGGACTTTCAATTGCAGGATGGGAACAAATACCAGGTTAGAACTTCTTGGTGTGTGGGCCACCTTATCTTTAGCACACAGACTTGATATTGACTAGCTACAGTTACTAGGGGATTCTAAGATAGTGGTGGATTGGTTAAATCATAAGTGTAATCATTATGTTACTTCACTTATGGGTTGGATGGAGAACATTAGGATCCTCATTACACTCTTCAAAGATATTAGATTTGATCACATATAAAGGGAAGAGAATGTGGAAGCAAATACACTTAAAAAAAAATCTCTCTAGGTTCTAGAAGGGAGTATCCACTTCAACAAATGGATGGACGACCAGGAGGGCCCCCCTCCATCACTTCGTCTTTACATCTGATATAGATAGTACTTAAGGAATTCTATGACTTCATTACATTTTTTGGTTATCACTGGTACTATGTTGTAAACTTGGCTTTAGACATTTTGGACTCTCCATTGCAATTTATTTGTAAATTTTGCACTCATTACAAAGGGATAGAGACTGAATAGCTTTTCCGAGAAATTTTTCGAAACTATGTAATGAAACTTAGTCTCTTTATGATGGAGGGTTATATCCTTAGTTGAAGGCCACTAATGGGCACTATAATATGAACACATGTGCTATCTTATGAGAACACCATATATTAAATATATATTGAGAAATTTTCTACTCGAAAAAAATACTAACCAAGCATTAAAGTATTTAGAAATACAATAATTTATGAAAGTATTACTAATACATTAATAAAGTAAAATTACATCCCCTGGATGGGGTGTCATGCGGAGCAGGGAGGGTACATGGAGAAGCGCCAGGAGGGGCCATTGATGGTGGCCATCCGCCCTGATATCCTTGATATTTATGATGGGCATCAACTCAGTTAGCCTCCACCATTTGATGAGACCTCTCACTCGCGCGAGGAGATCGGCCAGCTAGAGCATTAAGACCACAGCCTTAATGGCTATAGCCACCATTTTCTCCCTTATGATCATTTTCAGTGGCTTTGGGATGTATTGGAAGGTTACAGAGCCGAGAGAGAACAACAACGTAGGGGGCATTCCGACTCTCATTCTAATTCTAAGCATGCCACGAGCAAGGGGAAGGCCTCGCAGAGGCACAGGGTGGTACACGACCGACTCACGACGGAAGAGGAAAAATAAGTTTGAGTGTGCTCTAGTTTTAGCCAAGAAAAAGAGACCCAGGGAGTCCAAACGAACAAGAATGCCTCCCAGAACATATGTTGAGGAGATTCCTCCTGAGGAATTCCACAAAAATCTTTCTGAAAGTCTCATTTTCACGGTTCCGGAAAACTGGAACCCCCCTGCGTGATTTGTAGCAGACGTGATCCAGGTGGATATCAGTGGCCACGCACCTTTTTCGACTGGCTCAAAACAGTTTTCTGGCAATTTTGGCAATTTACTATTTTTAGCAGGTTTTAACTTCCAGGGCCATTTTGAGGGCCTAAATGAAGGTTTTTTGAGATCGAGGGTCTCAATGATATATAAGGGCATGATTGAGCCCCCAAAATGAATCTCCTCAATGATAACTTTCCAACGAGTTGTCATACGCCTAAAACGAAGATCGTATGCAAAAGTTACGAACCGGGGAAGTTGATGTACTAACTTACCCAAACGGGGCCCACATGACTTTTGGCACTTCATCTCCTAGGGTTAGGTTTTTGGATGTCTAGGACATTCAACATTCCTGTTTATTGTAAAAATGCCTCTAGAGTCTCATTGTAATCATCTTCTTGCGAATGCGAGTAGTCGTCACATCTCTTCTCAGAGATAAGTTGCCACCATTCTAGCGAGTCTTTCACTCTGTATTTTTACAGTCTCTGTACATTTCTTTCATTAATAGAAATTGTGTATTACTGTATCTCTGTGTTTATGGTTGCATCTCTAATATATTTATGTTATATTATTGGATATACACGATATCTCTGTGCATTTCTTTATTATATCTCCGCTCTCATTTCGTGCCGAAAATAATCCAGATCAGTTGTATCACAGCAGGATTCTCTTGATTGTTTTTTTCAGTGCATGTCCCCGACGAGGTCCGAGTATAGCAAGTTGGGTCTCAAGCTTGTCTCTCTTGAAGAAAATCTCTCTCACGCACCCAAGAAACCCTTAATGTTGGAAGAAAAGATAATCGACGAAGAAAACGATCCTATCAATCTATTGCTTGAGCAAGCTCTCACGCGACAGAGGGACGAAATGATGGAGAATTTTGACAACATCCTTAAACGCCTACCGATAGCATCAGGCGCATCTTCATCAAGCGGCAACTTTGGAGGAACCTTTCCTTTCAAGGTACAAGTTAATTTTGAGATTCCTGTATTTGAAGGAAAGATAGATGCAGAAGCCCTAGAAAAATGGTTAACTCTGCTAGAAGGTTATTTCTCTATTCACAATTTTTCCGACAAAGAAAAAATCACCCTTGCACTCCTTAAAGCTCTCCCTCATTTCAAACATTGGTGGGAAACTTATTGGGAGAAAAGTTCCATAGAGGATTTTGGAATATATGGGGCCCATCCCACTTGGGATTTTTTTATGGATGTGGTAAAGGAACAGTATTACCCTGTTGGGAACTACGAAGACCAATACATGAGATGGACCACACTGCGAAAAGAGAGGGGCCAAGAAGTTCTAGAGTTCACCAATTCCTTCCATACCTTGCACACCAAGTTGGGTATCAAAGATTCTGAGCGACATTTGGTTCTGAAATACCATTGGGCTCTACACAGATACATCCAGAATGAAATGTATTTTTTGGACATCTCATCACTCAGTGCTGCTTATCGATATGCTATCAAAATTGAGCAGAAATTTAAGCAGCAAAACAAACGAGAATCTGGGTCTGCAAATCCACAACAACCAAAGTATGACAAAGACGACCCTAACAAACAGTCTCCCGAAAACCAGTCAAAAAAAAAAGAAAAAGAAGGGTCACGGGAAGACAAAGGACACCATAAAATGGTGTGATTTCCACAAAATCCCCTGGCACAACACTGATGAATGTCGCTCAAAAGAGTCATTGGTGGTCGAGATCAAAGACAAGGAGCCGAACCCTGATTCAGAATCTGATTCTGAAAATACAGTTAAAGGAAAAATCATTGGCGCAGACCCCACTGCTATTGTCGTAACCGCGACAATTCAACCAGAAGAACCAACAGATCCTAAAGAGGGGGAGCGCCTTTTTCATTCACAGATGTGGGTGAAGGGGACCCCGCTGTATTTTATTGTTGATAGTGGAAGCCAGAATAACCTCATCTCAGTAGAGGTCGTCAAATGGTTGGGATTGTCGACAACACCACACCCACAGCCATACAACATTTGGTGGCTTCACCAAGGATGCGATCTTCATGTCAGCCAGCAATGTCGATTGTCATACGACATCCAGCCCTTCAAGGATGAGGTATTATGTGATGTTGCCCCACTGGATGTCTGTGATGTTCTCTTGGGCCAGCCATATATGTGGAAGTGCCATGCTATTTATGAGTCTCGACCCCGTAGTGTCATTGTTACTTTGGGGGGCTATCGCTACAGAATACCAGAGGTAGTTCCAACTATTGTTTCACCTAAAAAGTGTTGCAAGGTAGTATCTCATACTGCAAAATTCAACTCCTTCACAATCTATTCAAAAGGGGAACAAAAGGACATTGCAACAACTACAGTCTTGCCCCCTGCACCTTCTATCCAACAAAAGAAGGTCGACAAGGTTGCAACAATGCACAAAGATTCCTTCTGCACACCTTCCTCTCATTTAGCTTCACTTGTTGAACAACCTCAACTTCAATAGGTTCATGACAGACTTCCACAAACTAAGAAACGCGACGTCTCCAACAATACAAGCAGCTCACCCAGATACAGATCCAACAAATGATTTTCCCTCTCCCCCGGGAACTCAACGCAATGGAGACCATTTGTTCCTAAGGAGGGAGGATTGATCCAGGTGGATATCGGTGGCCACCCACCTTTTTCGACCGGCTCAAAATAGTTTTCTGGCAATTTTGGTAATCTACTATTTTTAGCAGGTTTTAACTTTCGGGGCCATTTTGAGGGCCTAAATGAAGGTTTTTGAGATCTATGTTCTCAATGAATATCCTCAACGATAGCTTTCCAACAAGCTATCATATGCCTAAAATGGAGATCGTATGCAAAAGCTTCGACCCCAGGAAGTTGATGTACTAACTTACCCAAATGGGGCCCACATGACTTTTGGCACTTCATCTCCTAGGGTTAGGTTTTTGGATGTCTAGGACTTTTGGAATTCTTGTTTATTGTAAAAAGGCCTCTAGAGCCTCATTGTAATCATCTTATTGCAAATGCGAGTAGCCATCACATCTCTTCTCAGAGATAAGTTGCCAGCATTCTAGCGACTCTTTCACTCTGTATTTTTATAGTCTCTCTACATTTCTTTCATTAATAGAAATCGTGTATTACTGTATCTCTGTGTTTATTGTTGCATCTCTAATATATTTCTGTTATATTACTGGATATACGCTATATCTATGTGCATGTCTTTATTATATCTTCGCTCTCATTTTGTGCCGAAAATAATCTTGATCAGTGGTATCAAAGCAGACTGCTCTTGATTGTTTTTTTCAATGCATGTCCCGGACGAGGTCTGACTATAGAAAGTTGGGTCTCGAGCTTGTCTCTCTTGAAGACAATCACTCTCGCACACCCAAGAAACCCTCAATGGCGGAAGAAAAGAAAATCGATGGAGCAGATGATCCTATCAATCTGTTGCTTGGGCAAGGTCTCACGCGACAGAGGGACGAAATGATGGAGAATTTTTCCCACATCCTTAAATGCCCGCTGATAGCATCAGGTGCATCTTCATCAAGAGAACACTTTGGAGGCACCTCTCCTTTCAAGGTACAAGTTAATTTTGAGAGTCCTGTATTTGAAGGACAGATAGATGCAGAAGCCCTAGAAAAATGGTTAACTCTGCTAGACGATTATTTCTCTGTTCACAATTTTTCCAACAAAGAAAAGATCAACTTCGCACTCCTTAAAGCTCTCCCTCATGTCAAACATTGGTGGGAAACTTACTAGGAGGAAATTTCCACAGAGGAGTCTGGAATATATGGGGCCGATCCCACTTGGGATTTTTTTATGGATGCGGTAAAGGAACAGTATTACCCTGTTGGGAACTATGAAGACCAATACATGAGATGGACCACACTGCGAAAATAGAGGGGCCAAGAAGTTTCAGAGTTCAGCAATGCCTTCCATACCTTGCGTACCAAGTTGGGTATCAAAGACTCTGAGCGACATTTGGTTCTGAAATACCATTGGGCTCTACACAAATACATCCAGAATGAAATGGATTTTTTGGACATCTCATCACTCAGTGCTTCTTATCGATATGCTGTCAAAATTGAGCAGAAATTTAAGCAGCAGAACAAACGAGAATCTAGGTCTGCAAATATACAACAACCAAAGTATGACAAAGACGACCCTAACAAACAGTCTCCCGAAAACCAGTAAAAAACAAAGGAAAAGAAGGGTCACAGGAAGACAAAGGACACCAGAAAATGGTGTGATTTCCACAAAATCCCCTGGCACAACACCGATGAATGTCGCTCAAAAGAGTCATTGGTGGTCGAGATCAAAGACAAGGAGCCGAACCCTGATTCAGAATCTGATTCTGAAAATACAGGTAAAGGAAAAATCATTGGCGCAGACCCCACTGCTATTGTCGTAACCGCGACAATTCAACCAGAAGAACCAACAGATCTTGAAGAGGGGGAGCGCCTTTTTCATTCATAGATGTGGGTGAAGGGGACCCCGCTACATTTTATTATTGATAGTGGAAGCCAGAAGAACCTCATCTCAGTAGAGGTCGTCAAACGGTTGGGATTGTCGACACCACCACACCCACAGCCATACAACATTGGGTGGCTTCACCAAGGATGTGATCTTCACGTCAGCCAGCAATGTCGATTGTCATACGGCATCCATCCCTTCAAGGATGAGGTATTATGTGATGTTGCCCCAATGGATGTCTGTGATGTTCTCTTGGGCCAGCCATATATGTGGAAGCGCCATGCTATTTATGAGTCTCGACCCCGTAGTGTCATTGTTACTTTGGGGGGACATCTCTACAGAATACCAGAGGTAGTTCCAACTATTGTTTCACCTAAAAAGTGTTGCAAGGTAGTATCTCATACTGCAAAATTCAGCTTCTTCACAATCTGTTCAAAGGGGGAATAGAAGGACATTGCAACAACTACAGTCTTGCCCCCTGCACCTTCTATCCAACAAAAGAAGGTCGACAAGGTTGCAACAATGCACAAAGATTCCTTCTGCACACCTTCCTCTCATGTAGCTTGACTTGTTGAACAACCTCAACTTCAATAGGTTCATGACAGACTTCCACAAACTAAGTAACGCGACGTCTCCAACAATACAAGCAGCTCACCCAGATTCAGATCCAACAAATGATTTTCCCTCTCCCCCGGGACCTCAACGCAATGGAGACCATTTCTTCCTAAGGAGGGAGGATTGATCCAGGTGGATATCGGTGGCCACCCACCTTTTTCGACTGGCTCAAAATAGTTTTCTAGCAATTTTGGTAATCTACTATTTTTAGCAGGTTTTAACTTCCGGGGCCATTTTGAGGGCCTAAATGAAGGTTTTTGAGATCTATGTTCTCAATGAATATCCTCAACGATACCTTTCCAATGAGCTATCATATGGCTAAAACGAAGATCGTATGCAAAAGCTTCGACCCCAGGAAGTTGATGTACTAACTTACCCAAATGGGGCCCACATGACTTTTGGCACTTCATCTCCTAGGGTTAGGTTTTTGGATGTCTCGGACTTTTGGCATTCTTGTTTATTGTAAAAAGGCCTCTAGAGACTCATTGTAATCATCTTCTTGCGAATGCGAGTAGCCGTCACATCTCTTCTCAGAGATAAGCTGCCAACATTCTAGCGAGTCTTTCACTCTGTATTTTTATAGTCTCTCGACATTTCTTTCATTAATAGAAATCGTGTATTACTGTATCTCTGTGTTTATTGTTGCATCTCTAATATATTTCTGTTATATTACTGGATATACATGATATCTATGTGCATGTCTTTATTATATCTTCACTCTCATTTTGTGCCAAAAATAATCTTGATCAGTGGTATCAGAGCAGACTGCTCTGGATTGTTTTTTTCAATGCATGACCCGGATGAGGTCTGAGTATAGAAATTTGGGTCTCGAGCTTGTCTCTCTTGAAGAAAATCACTCTCGCACACCCAAGAAACCCTCAATGGCAGAAGAAAAGAAAATCGACGGAGCAGACGATCCTATCAATCTGTTGCTTGAGCAAGGTCTCACGCGACAGAGGGACGAAATGATGGAGAATTTTTCCCACATCCTTAAATGCCCGCTGATAGCATCAGGTGCATCTTCATCAAGAGAACACTTTGGAGGCACCTCTCCTTTCAAGGTACAAGTTAATTTTGAGATTCCTGTATTTGAAGGACAAATAGATGCGGAAGCCCTAGAAAAATGGTTAACTCTGCTAGACGATTATTTCTCTATTCACAATTTTTCCAACAAAGAAAAGATCACCTTCGCACTCCTTAAAGCTCTCCCTCATGTCAAACATTGGTGGGAAACTTACTAGGAGGAAATTTCCACAGAGGAGTCTGGAATATATGGGGCCGATCCCACTTGGGATTTTTTTATGGATGCGGGAAAGGAACAGTATTACCCTGTTGGAAACTACGAAGTCCAGTACATGAGATGGACCACACTGTTGCAAGAGAGGGGCCAAGTTGTTCCAGAGTTCACCAATGCCTTCCATACCTTGCACACCAAGTTGGGTATCAAAGACTCCAAGCCACATTTGGTTCTGAAATACCGTGGGGCTCTACACAAATACATCCAGAATGAAATGGATTTTCTGGACATCTCATCACTCGGTGTTGCTTATCGATACGCTGTCAAAATTGAGCAGAAATTTAAGCACCAGAACAAATGAGAATTCGGGTCTGCAAATCTGCAACAACCAAAGTATGACAAAGACGACCCTAACAAACAGTCTCCCGAAAACCAGTAAAAAACACAGGAAAATAAGGGTCACGGGAAGACAAAGGACGCCGGAAAATGGTGTGATTTCCAAAAAACTCCCTTGGAACAACACCGATGAATGTCGCTCAAAACAGTCATTGGTGGTCGAGATCAAAGACAAGGAGATGAACCCTGATTCAGAATCTGATTATGAAAATACAGGTAAAGGACAGATCATTGACGCAAACCCCACTGCTATTGTCGTAACCACAACAATTCAACCAGAAGAACCAACATATCCTGAAGAGGGGGAGCGCCTTTTTCATTCACAGATGTGGGTGAAGGGGGCCCTGCTGCATTTTATTGTTGATAGCGGAAGCCAGAAGAACCTCATCTCAGTAGAGGTCATCAAATAGTTGGGATTGTCAACAACAACACACCTGCAGCCATACAACATTGGGTGGCTTCGCCAAGGACGATATCTTCGTGTCAGGCAGCAATGTCGATTGTCATACGACATCCATCCCTTCAAGGATGAGGTATTATGTGATGTTTCCCCACTGGGTGTCTGTGATGTTCTCTTGGGCCAGCCATATATGTGGAAGCGCCATGCTATTTATGAGTCTTGACCCTGTAGTGTCATTGTTACTTTGGGGGGCCATCTCTACAGAATACTAGAGGTAGTTCCAACTATTGTTTCACTTAAAAAGTGTCGCAAGGTAGTATCTCATACTGCAAAATTCAGTTTCTTCACAATCTGTTCAAAAGGGGAATAGAAGGACATTGCAACCACTACAGTCTTTCCCCCTACACCTTCTATCCAACAGAAGCAGGTTGAAAAGGTTGCAACAAAGAACAAAGATTCCTTCTGCACACCTTCCTCTCATATAGCTCGACTTTTTGAATAACCTCAACTTCAACAGGTTCATGACAGACTTCCACAAACTAAGCAGTGCAATGTCTCCAGCAATACAAGCAGCTCACCCAGATGCAAATCCAGCCAACGCTTTTCCCTCTCCCCTGGGAACTCAACACAATGGATACCATTTCTTCCTAAGGAGGGAGGATTGATCCAAGTGGATATTGGTGGCTACCCACCTTTTCCGACTGGCTCAAAACAATTTTCTGGCAATTTCGACAATTTACTAGTTTTAGCAGGTTTTAACTTCCAGGGCCATTTTGAGGGCCTAAATGAAGGTTTTTGAGATCGAGGTTCTCAATGAATCTCCTCAATGATACCTTTCCAATGAGATATCATACGCCTAAAATGGAGATCGTATGCAAAAGTTACGACCCCGGGAAGTTGATGTACTAACTTACCCAAACGAGGCCCACATGACTTTTGGCGCTTCATCTCCTAGGGTTAGGTTTTTGGATGTCTAGGACTTTTGGTATTCCTGTTTATTGTAAAAAGGCCTCTAGAGCCTCATTGTAATCATCTTCTTGCAAATGCGAGTATCCGTCACATCTCTTCTCAGAGATAAGATACCACCATTCTCGCGAGTCTTTCACTGTGTATTTTTACAATCTCTGTACATTTCTTTCATTAATAGAAATCGTGTATTACTGTATATCTGTGTTTATGGTTGCATCTATGATATATTTCTGTTATATTACTGGATATACGCGATATCTTTGTGAATTTCTTTATTATATCTCCACTCTCATTTTGTGCCGAAAATAATCCAGATCAGTGGTATCAGAGCAGGCTGCTCTTGATTGTTTTTTTCAGTGCATGTCCCTGACGAGGTCCAAGTATAGCAAGTTGGGTCTCGAGCTTGTCTCTCTTGAAGAAAATCTTTCTCTCACACCCAAGAAACCCTCAATGACGGAAGAAAATAAAATCGACAGAGCAGACGATCCTATCAATCTATTCCTTGAGCAAGCTCTCACGTGATAGAGGGACGAAATGATGGAGAATTTTTCCCACATCCTTAAACGCCTGCTGATAGCATCAGGCGCATCTTCATCAAGCGACCACTTTGGAGGCACCTCTCCTTTCAAGGTACAAGTTAATTTTGAGATTCCTGTATTTGAAGGACAGATAGATGCAGAAGCCCTAGAAAAATGGTTAACTYTGCTAGAAGGTTATTTCTTTGTTCACAAWTTTTCCGACAAAGAAACGATCACCTTCGCACTGCTTAAAGCTCTCCCTCATGTCAAACATTGGTGGGAAACTTACTTGGAGCAAAGTTCCAGATAGGAGTCTGGAATATATGGGGTCGATCATACTTGGGATTTTTTTATGGATGCGGTAAAGGAACTTTATTACCCTGTTGGCAACTACGAAGACCAATACATGAGATGGAACACACTGCGGCAAGAGAGGGGCCAAGTATTTCCTGAGTTTACCAATGCCTTCCATACCTTTCACACCAAGTTGGGTATCAAAGAATCCGTGTGACATTTGGTTTTGAAATACCGTGGGGCTCTACACAGATACATCCAGAATGAAATGGATTTTCTGGACATCTCATCACTCGGTGCTTCTTATCAATATGTTGTCAAAATTGAGCAGAAATTTAAGAACCATAACAAACGGGAATTTGGGTCTGCAAATCTGCAACAACCAAAGTATGACAAAGACGGCCCTAACAAATAGTCTCCTGAAAACTAGTCCAAGACACGGGAAAAGAAGGGTCATGGGAGGATAATGAAGGACACTGAAAAATGGTGTGATTTCCACAAAATCCCCTGGCACAACACCGATGAATGTCGCTCAAAACAGTCATTGGTGGCCGAGATCAAAGACAAGGAGCCAAACCCTGATTCAAAATCTGATTCTGAAAATACAGTTAAAGGACAGATCATTGATGCAGACCCCACTGCTATTGTTGCGACCGCAACAATTCAACCAGAAGAACCAACAGATCCTGAAGAGGGGGAGCGCCTTTTTCATTCACAGATGTGGGTGAAGGGGACCCTACTGCATTTTATTGTTGATAGTGGAAGCCATAAGAACCTCATCTCAGCAGAGGTCATCAAATAGTTGGGATTATCGACAACACCACACCCACATCCATACAACATTGGGTGGCTTCGCCAGGCATGAAATATTCGTGTCAGCCAGCAATGTCGATTGTCATATGACATCCATCCCTTCAAGGACGAGGTATTATGTGATGTTGCCCCACTGAATGTCTGTGATGTTCTCCTGGGTCAGCCATATATGTGGAAGTGCCATGCTATTTATGAGTCTTAACCTCATAGTGTCATTGTTACTTTGGGGGGCCATCTCTACAGAATACCATAGGTAGTTCCAACTATTGTTTCACCTAAAAAGTGTCGCAAGGTAGTATCTCATACTGCAAAATTCAGCTTCTTCACAATTTGTTCAAAAGGGGAACAAAAGGACATTGCAACCACTGCAGTCTCGCCCCCTGCACCTTCTATCCAACAGAAGCAGGTCAAAAAGGTTGCAACAAAGCACACAGATTCCTTCTGCACACCTTCCTCTCATGTAGCTCGACTTGTTTAACAACCTCAACTTCAACAGGTTCATGACAGACTTGCACAAACTAAGCAGCACAACGTCTCCAACAATACAAGCAGCTCACGCAAATGCAGATCCAACAAATGTTTTTCCCTCTCCCCTGGGAACTCAACTCAATGGATACCATTGCTTCCTAAGGAGGAAGGATTCATCCAGGTGGATATCGGTGGCCAGCCATCTTTTCCGACTGGCTCAAAACAGTTTTCTGGCAATTTTGGCAATTTACTATTTTTAGCAGGTTTTAACTTCGAGGGCCATTTTGATGGCCTAAATGAAGGTTTTTGAGATAGATGTTCTCAATGAATCTCCTCAACAATTCCTTTCCAACGAGCTATCATATGCCTAAAATGGAGATCGTATGCAAAAGTTATGACCCCAGGAAGTTGATGTACTAACTTACCCAAACGGGGCCCACATGACTTTTGGCGCTTCATCTCCTAGGGTTAGGTTTTTGGATGTCTAGGACTTTTGGAATTCTTGTTTATTGTAAAAAGGCCTCTATAGCCTCATTGTAATCATCTTCTTTTGAATGCGAGTAGCCGTCACATCTCTTCTCAGAGATAAACTGCCACCATTCTAGCGAGTCTTTCACTGTGTATTTTTACAGTCTCTGTACATTTCTTTCATTAATAGAAATCGTGTATTACTGTATCTCTGTGTTTATGGTTGCATATCTGATATATTTATGTTATATTAATAGATATACGCGATATCTCTGTGCATTTCTTTATTATATCTCTGCTCTCATTTCGTGCCAAAAATAATCCAGATCAAGATGCACTAACTCCCAATTCAAGAGCTGTACACGGTCCCAGTGACACTCCAGTTGAGGAATTCACAACTTGTCTGGTAGAGGAATAGATGTCGGAAGGAAACGAAGAAAACATCCACAAGGCTCCTGATGAATTGAGGCCTCAGCGCGAGCAGCAAGCACACTAGGTGGAGGACGAAGAGAAAAAATCGCAACACCAACAACCACTTCCTCACCCGGAGCACCTGAATCTGATTTTCGAGGTCCGCAGCATGGTGGATGACCAAATCCTTAGAGCCATCCACATAAACCAACACCTGGATATGTTGTACGTCGCCTACTCCAGCGCCACCCCAAGGCAACAATTCCCCACCTGCGCTCATGTTTACGCCATTCCAATTAGACGCGGAAAGGAGAAGGACGACCATGAGGACACCGGTTAATAGGTTCTCTTGTTCAACCACTACTCAAAACTCTTTCTTTTTTTGATGTATAATAGAGTCATAGCTCTTCTAGCTCATAGCAATGGTAGAGATAGCATAGGCATGATCATACTAATGATAAAACTGGGCATGCACCCTGGTTTCCTTCGGGTAGGGTGGCAGCCCAATATTTTGAATTTGGAAGTTAGCTTGGAATGGCGAGCTGTCTCAGTTTCCTTAACAGGCGGGACAACTAGCACCTCAATGTCACGTTGTAACTTTGCAATATCAATATATTAGGACCTTCTTTTTTACTTAAAAAAAATTAAATAAAGTAAAATTACATTAATAATACATTTTTAGATAATTATACTAAAATATTAATACAATAAAACATTATTAAGTGAGAATTTATTAATATTGTTTTAATATATTTAAGTATTAAAATATTAATACAATATTAAAGTATAAATACATTTTGTTTGAAAATATTAATAACTTACATTAAAGTAATAAAGTATCGTTAAAGTAATAAAGTATTAATAACATTAACAAAATAAAAATATATTAAAACTACATTATTACATAAATATAATAAATTTATTACACTTTAACAATAAAGTATTAATACATTAATACAATACTCATGAATACATTCATTCATTAATACAATAATCACTAATACATTAATACAATATGCTATATTAATAAAGTAATACATTAAAAATACGATAATAAATTAATAATATTTAGAAAAGTATTAAAATACTAATTCGTTAAAGTATTAAAGTATTAATTAATTAATATTTTAATGTAATGTAAAAACTAAAGAATCAATATATTAATTTATTATGTTAATTAATAAATGGCTTAATAATACAATCACTACATTAATACAATATTCATGAATACATTAATACAATAATCACTAATACATTAATACAATATACTATATTAATAAAGTAATATAAAAATACACTAATAAATTAATAATACTTTAAGAAAGTATTAAACATTAAATCTATACTT
>WSFP011482149.1:0-16005 GCA_009831015.1 Picea engelmannii | reverse complement strand
TTTTCCTTCATAATTCATGATATTGTTTGCATAAATATAGGTAGAAGTAAATATGCACTACATTCCTCATATTTAGGTAATTAGACATTTTTACTAGAAATTACTTCCCACCATAATTTATGGAATTCTTTCTATAATTTAGGTAGGAGTAAAAAGTAAATATGTTGTACATAGAGATTGTTACAACCCCATAAATTTAACACTCCCAACATTGATGAGGCGATTCATTTAGGGGGATCAATCAGAGCCTTCAACTATCATTGAGGTGTATTTTCATGAAAAAGCGTCATTTGGGCCCTCAAAATGGCCCCGTAAGTTCAGGAACCGAAAAACTGTTAAAAATAATTTGTCAAAAAACTGTTTTGAGCCAATTGGAAAAGGTGGGAGGTCACCGATATACTCCTTGATCAATCATACCCCATTAGGAAGAAATGGTCTCCATTGTGTTGAGTGCCCCCATCAGATGAGGAAATTTTTGTTGAATTTGGCCCCGTGTGAGATGCTTTCCTTGGTGCAGGAACTGTCATGCTTTGACAACCCGATAAAGATGGATATTATGTTGGCGAGTGCCCTTGACTTGTGTGTCCACGATCTGATTAGTGGATTCTTGTTCCATGCAGTCAGGGTTGAGCTCTGTTGGTGTCAACTATTCTTCTATCTCTGAGGTGTTCAATAATGGTGGAAAATAAGGCTGAAGAAGGTCCACATTGAACACTGGGTACAAGACAAGGAAGGGGGGAAGGTTGAGCTCAAAATCATTGTCACCCACATCCTTAGGGATGGTGTAGGGTCCATAATGGAGTGGATGAAGCTTTCTAGAATGGTGGCAGGGATTGTGGTCTCTTTTTTAGGCTAAGAGCCCCCTACCCACACTTGAAGGAGGTAACCTAGTGGCCAAAAACTAGGATTTATACAAAGGTGGCAGTTGTGGGTTGCAATGACACCTATATTAGATGTTCAATAAATATTAGCAAATGCCACTAGTTTCTCAAGGATAAGCCTCCAATACCCCTCAAGATATTTGACCCTTTCTTACCTTCACAAGCTTTCTTATAGTGGATTCATGCCCCATTGTTGAAGCTATTAGAAGGTCCAATGACATTTTGAGAGAAAGGACACTAAGTATTTTAGGACACATGCTTTAATTTTTCACTCCCTCACACAGAAAAATCCCATCACATGAAAGCGATCTACTTAAGCTGATACATTTATGTCATTATGCCCATTAACACTTAATAAATGCATATTTGTTCCTTTCTTTGATTATTCCATTTCATTCCAAAAGCACAAGTTAGCATTCTCTCACTTGCAATTCACACACATACTTCTAGTCTAGAACCATAGGGGATCCATTATCATCCCAACGTTCTATATGTCTGTGAGGACTTCTAAAAGTGGACTTCTAAAAGTGTTGGGAGGTATTCTTAGCCTCGTGACTTTTCCAGTTCAACCTCCCCACTCACGGTCACCTATGAGCCCATTAGTTCTCAGTTCAACCTTACTCAGATCAAATTTTCTAGGTACAACATCTAAAAACAAATTGTCTAGTGGTCCTTCCTCATCAATAACCAACCCTCAAAACTCAAGAAAAATGGCAGGTACACCCAATATACCATACATTGATTTTTTGAATATTCTTAATTTACCAAAGCTAACTAATGACCCCATGTTGGATTTTGTCTACTCTTCTACTCTATCATTCATCTACTCTGATCCTATTTGACCCAGGTTCAGACTTAGTAAGCTCCCAAAAAAATCCCTCTAAAACTATCGGCCCCTCTGGTAGACCAGAAGGCAACACAACACACAGAGTGAAATGCACAGTCTCACCCAAGATAGCTCTATGGGTGGCTGCAATACTCAGGTGTTTGAAACTCGGGGAAGAGTGGAGATCTGCGGTTGTATCTTTTAATATTTATTTATTCAGTCTAACATCTGAATATAGTAGTCATTCTATCCATGCATGTGAAATACCAGATCTAACTAGTTAATTCATTCATCTAACATTCACAACTTAACAACAATAAAGACGCACACATTCATTCACATAACACATGTGTTACCATGGTTCACCCCCTCTTGGGATACCTCCACAAAGATCTGGCTCTTAGGCTCTTTATTATGGTTCAGGAATATGTCATGTTGCGCGTGTTTACAATCTTAGATCTTACTCTCTTCAACATGATCCTCGATCACTGTGAGGCTGACTAGATCACACTAGGATCGTCAGCCTACAATCTAACCCTTGGGATCGAGTCTCTCTTTGCCTCTCTAGCTCACCAACTTATTGAATAGTACAGTTCTTACAACTCTATGCCATTTGTTCTCTTTTTCTTCTCTCTCTCTCTCTCTCTCTCTCGGTTAGTCTCTTAGTTGGGGTCTTCTTCTCCCTCTAAGTATTACTTATTTATATTCTTGGCTCATAATCCATTAAAATACATTACAAAAACCCTAACCCTAGCATCGTTAGGTCTTCCTTGCATGCGCACCTCGACTGCTTCCCTCACACATGCTACTTTTCCTTCTAGTTGTCCTTTCCTCCTCACATGCTTCTCTTCCCCAAAATATCCTTTTCTCCTGACTAGGCCTGCATCCAACAGGCCCCCAACACTAACATGTGGCTCATCTCGAGCCACCTAAACTCTGTGCACTTCTTCAACAACTCCTGCAAGAGTCTGAAACTTCTCTGTGAGTTCCTTTTCTTGTGTTTGATCCTACATGGTCTTTTATCTGAGTGCGCCCAATACTTGCGCTGTAATCTCCTCGGTGATCATATTTGTGCACTCTGCCTGATTTTTTTCCATGTTCTTCTTTTCCTCTTCTGCCTATGCAATGAACTCCATTGCTAGCCCTTGGAGAGGTTCCATTTGAGCTTGTCGATCCTTCTTCTGTGTCTACGCGACTATTATTTCTTCTTGCAACTTCTTGATATCTTGTACTCCTTTGAGGCGCTCAATGATTTTCATCATCTTCTGCCTCTTCTTGAGGTCCTGGATAGTTGTGCTTATCTTCTCCTCTTCCTGGTCCCACTGCTAGATCTGTTGATATTCCTCCAGCTTCGTCCATAGTTGTGCTTCTCTATCGAACAAGTCGACAACTGTGCTGAATTGTCATTCCATTTTCTCCATATGCCCTACTGCTTCCTACTTCCTTTGTTCCTTTATCTCCAGGGGAGTGGTAGGGATCAGTTGTTCCCAGAGGTTCTCGATCTCCTCCCTATATTGATCAATTATTTGCATAATTTGATCAATTTTCTGCATCATCGTGGGCTCTGAAATTTGCGCACACTTTGGAATTATATCATAGGCTACAACCAATCCATGCTCAAGCCTATCCATGTGATATTTTTCATATTTGGTCTCGATCTTGACCTGCTCGAGCACCAACCCCAACTCTTCTCTGTTGTCCTTTTTTTGCTGCATTTTCTCGTGCACACTACTGTACCTCCTATGCGACGTTGACTTGTATTTTACATAACACCTTGGTTGGTATTTTCCCCATTACCAACTGTATTTGTGCCAGATATTTCAAGGGTGTCTAGCCCACAATTTCATCCATGCTTAACATGCTGGGTGTAACGTGAAAATTCTAGCTCGGTTGTGCTATCGTGTGGATCATATCCTTCTCGCTAGGCGCAACCTTAGATCTTTCTTCTGATGTTGCGGGGACTGAATCTATTCCTCTACCCACCCTCTGTGTTTCTATGATCTGTTCCAGGATCTTCCTCATGTCGGCCAACTCGTTTTGAATCTTATCCCTTTGGTGTTGGGATTCATCAAAATCCTTTGTTATTCGGTCCTGGAACATTTTGGCTACAAGGTTCATGTCATCCTCAGTGATTTTATATTTTGGAGACGTCTTGTGTGCCTTAGATTTCTTGTGTGCACCCCAGTGTGTATGATTGGCCTCTTTCTCTAGCCTTTTTCCTGCTGAGTAGCACTTGATGTGGTCCCCTATGCTGTCTTAGTCTCTTTTTTTTGTTCCTTCAGTGCCTGGGTGTTGTTCTTCTCCCCCACCTGGGTACCTTTATTTAGCGCACCCCATTTATTATCTTGTGTCAGCGTCGACCCTAGATTTGGATTCTTGGGCACTATTTTGTCACCTGTAGGTGTTTGTTCTTGTCTTGCCTCAACCTCCTTATCTGTGGGCATATATTGATTATCTATGTCATTCTTCCTTGACACAGTATCACAATTGTAGCCATTCCTTCTCAGGATCCTTTCGTGCTTGAATCCATACTGCATGCCTGGTTTCTTTAAAGTTGGATATGCCCTGATATTGTGTGAACGCTTCTGGAAAACCCTCCATGTGTTGGCAATGCTTTCCTGTAGGTTGTTGTAATACCCTGTGAACATTCCCGCATTTGCACTTTTATTTTTGGGGTCTAAAATGCTCCTGAATGATAGGTATCACGTTGCGTGGCAACGAGTGGATCACTTGAAAAAGTATGAATACTTAGGCTCCCTCCATCCAAACAAGGCGATCAGGATGAGTAGCCAAGAGTAGTGGAACTCTGTCCCCAGGTCCTACGTATCCTTGCAGCCTTCAAGGAACAAATTTAACAAGTACGAGGACCAGATAAGTATAGTGCCCTTCGCACACTGTGTTGCAGCTGTGACGACCTCGGCAGGGACTTCCTCCTTGCAACACTTTCTAAGAAAATTGCATTCCATGAGTTTTGTGGCCAACTGTTTATGGGTCCTAAGTCCCTTGATTCAACAACAGGAACCAAACCCGCCTCCGAGGACCAATTAGACTCTGCAACATTTAATAGTGGAATGGTTCTCTAGATCTTGCGATCAGGCCGAATTATCAATGGGCTTTACGTTTTCTTGTGAAGGCTCTTCCTTTAGTTTGGACTATTCTCTTTTGTATTTTCTCTTGGGTGGGACCGATATGAGATGTAAGTCGATATAAACCAACTTGGTAACAAACATGATTAAGTTTTAAACAACTGGTGAAGAGGCTAAGCTTGGGATAACATGTTGCTCAAGCATGCAGACAAAATTTTTATACCACATGCCTAATACTAATACATTAACCATGTGAGCATCCAATTACTTCCTGAGATACTAATTACCAGAAACAAAACACATATGCAATAAGATAGTGGCAAGCAAAATAATTCAACTGCCATAATCATTCATCACATAATAACACAACGATTCATATTCATCATTAAAGAAAAGAACAACAAAACATTGCACCAGATAACTTGACAACATAATAATTGCTCTTCCTCATTACAACATCATTCATGAAACAAGATATGAAATAGTTCTTCTCCATGTCCAATCACACATGAAGTTGATGAAAATAACTTGTCTTTGGTCGAGAAGGACTTCTCTACTAATGGTACCTTGGAAATAATTCTTAACAAAACAAAAACATATTAGTTTCTTGCAAAAACCATCGACCCTTAACTAATTGGTCGATGTTCTTATTTATAACATAAACTTCCACTGAAAATAACGGCTAAGTGTAGTTTGAAAAAAACAAATTTTCCACGTGGCGTCCTCTTCTAACAGTTTCTTTAACAGTCAACTCGAGATATCACTTGAAAGAGTGACTTTCCTCATACTCCAACCAATTGATAAACAGATCCTCGCAAGTTTTGGACCATGGAAATTTGTGTTGCTCCATCGGAGCCACACAAATTCCTCTGATCTCCACCGCATGTGCTTGGTACTTCACTAGATTGGTGTTTAACTTCTATAGCATGGTCTGAGCCTTCATCAGATGTTACATAAATCTTTGCACTTGTCTTGGCACTGTATCATTCACCTTAGATAGCTCTGCGACCCATAGTGAATCCTGCTTGGCATGCGATCCAACTATGTCGCACAAGTCGATGAAGCTGTCAGGGGTCTCGAACTCGAGGAGTCTGATATCCTTCATTGCTTTGTTGATTTTTGGACTTGGTTTCTCTCGGATTCCTGGGTGAAGTCATGGAGCCAATGTTTCTCAGTATTCAGAGATATCTTTCCTGCACTCGGGATTAAAATCATTTCTTAGAAATTTCTTACAGAACAATACTCAACAAAAATGTATAAAAAACATGAGCGGGAAGAAAAACAGACTGATGCAGACCTGTAAAGCTTGATAAGCATGGTTGCTTGATACTTACATGATCTATGTAACCTTTCAGATTACCTGTACCGTCTTTGTTGGCGCCGCCATTTTCTTCAGTTGGGATGAGTTACATCTGTGCGCCACAACATGGTAAATCGGGTATGGAAAACATGAGAGTCAAAGTCACGCTAGTGGCCGGTTGTCCCTTGGGGTAGGGAAAGGATGTCAGAGCCGAACATGTGCCAAAAGTATGAGAAAGTTACAAGAATATTGGATACTATTATGAGTGAAGTCGTTAAATGATTCCGATCGAGGCAGATTTCTCTCACGAGAGTTTCATCAACAAGTGCATCGACCATCATCAGCTCATTATGGAGGCTGGGGGAAATGAAAGGAATAGAGATGATCGTAGCACACATCCTCCATAATTCCTATCAGTTGCATCCCACATGCCCTGGTTCATACCTGTCGTGCAGATGTGGCACAATAAGTCTTTGAAATGTCCTGTCACAAGGCATTCAATGTCCCCCGACACATTTTGGCTCACTGCCTCGCTTCTTTATAAATTATAGATGTTATGTAAGAGTTATATTCATTTCGCTAAGATTATGAACTAGTGGAGATTCGTCTTGTGAGCCTGATTTGATCAATCTATGTGTTTTGGTATTTTGTCCAGTCACGGATGTCTAATCAAATACGTTGTTGCACCATGGGATCTCCTCAAAATGCGAGGCAGGGTTTGTGAGGCAATCAAAGTGCTAGGCTTGAGCCCCAACATGCCTGGGACTCATTCCTATCAACAACGGGTATTCCTGAGGTTCCAAAGGAAAATCCTGACCTTTGCGAGGAAGCTATAGTGTCGCTCCATGCAGAAACCGAAGTGGAAGAAACTACGTCGGAAGGATGCAGGTTGGAGAACACGCCCCCTCCTCAGCAGATACCGTGAAGGAGAGGGAGGCCTCAGAAAAACAAGGAAGCTAGGGAACATCAAAACCCGGTCGAATCGTGTGCACGATCAGCTGTCGAAGAGTCCTTAATGCATGCTATTCGGCTCGAACCGGTCGAAACCGCAAGTCAAGGAAGTGAGAAAAAAACAATAAGGATGGAAACCTGGGGCTATAATGTTCGAGATCCTAAGAAACAACTGGAACATGCACAACTTTCCATTGCTGAACTTTACCAGGAGAATAAAGAGTTACGACGACAATTGGTGGCAAAGAACCCTGAGGTGTGAACACTACAAGGTCGTGAAGGTAATGTAACCTGGCTTAAAAGACAACTTCAGGAAGCACAAGATATGATTGTGCAACTACGCGAAGCTCAAAGTGTATCATAAGAATAGAACATGAAACCACCCCAAGGAGCACGAAGTAGCCCAAGAGAAAATCCGTGCGTAGAAAAGACATGAATGGCGTACACTATTTTGTTTTCTCGGACGTGACACATATTTTTTTGATAAATTTCCCTATTTGCTGTGAAAATTTTCACGTCCTTAATGTGACCGGTTCGGTTGGCCAAAAGGTGTTGGTAGTTTTTATTGTATGTAACTTGAACCCAACGAGAATCTTAATATATAAAACTTGGAAAATTTGTCGAAAGTATTCAAGTCATAGAAAATGAATGCATCGTTTCCCTCTTTGTGCGTAAAACTGTGTTCTTGTCTTAGCTTCTTATAAATTATCCTTGATTTTATAAGTAGCATAGCTCTGAGTTTCTTTGTATTTTGCTTGATATTTCCCTAACAAAAAATCCCAACGCCGTTTGATGTTGATGTGGTGTCACTAACTCGCGACTCATTAAATAAAACTTGGAAATTAGTTTGTGGGTAATGGTCAGAATCAGGACTTTGTTTAAGTCGAACGCACTAAACAAAGATTAACATTGTGACTACTGATGCCAGCTGATTATCGGGGATCGACCTTCGGGAATAAAACTAGCGCGTAGTTTCTTCGTGGGTTATTGTCCTTCGAATCTCCCGATACCAAAAACGTTTCAGAAGTTGGCGATCAACGATTATTATTTCATTTTCATTCAACGCTTATTCTTTTAGCCTTTGGCTGATGCCGAGAGAATCGTTTATCGACAATATCCTTGGTGTATTTTGTTCATGAAAGAAAACGTCCTTTCACTGACGCCGATGAGGATTGACGGTCGATGACTGCGGTGTTCCCGAGTGATTTTATTCCTCATGTAATTCTTTCAGTTGCCGGGTCCGCGAACGCATTGGGAAAAGTTTTGGCTGTCGATTCTTTAGTTCCTTAAGTTATATATTTCTTGCATGTTTAAGAAATATTTTAAATACTTAGTGAAAATAAAAAATGATAAGCAAAGGACACATTTTTTCATATTAGACAATGCCAAAAGATCAAGTGGTACCCAAAAAGGTGAAATTTGACGTAGACTTTTTAGGGTGTGTTGAGTGCTCAACAAATTGAGATTCACTGGGTGAAAGCATAATCTCTGTGCTTCCTTCATGCTTGGATGCTATGAAAGATGATGGATAACCTTTCTTGGTTTTAAATCATAGCCTCTTTTACCCTTGAAATTTTAAATTTTTTGGTTGATGCTTTTGGGTTTGCCCGTGGGGTTTTAAACTTTATTCCTCCTTCTTTTCTTGTATCCCTGACTCATGCCACCTTTATACGAAATTCTAGCAAAGAATTCATTGGCATGAAGCCCTTAATTACCTTTACTCACTCGATTTTGTGTTGCTCCGCTGCCAGCAAGCATCCATAGCCCCGATGGAGATATCTGCATACCCTCTCCTACTGTTCACCCTTTTGATAATATCAACTTTACTCTAGCATGATGACTCGAGTGAGTGGGAGAGAGGATGATGTATGTTTATTTTGCAAAGTGAGATAGTCAAGGTGAATATTTACTAGATTTGTGTTCGGGGTTCATGTATTCCTTTCCATCTTTCCTTCTTTTCCTTAAGGTATTACTAGGCCACTAAGAAGACCCTTCCAACATTTCTCCGAAGTTGTTCTTTTGCACCTGTCAGATAAATGACCCCTCAAAGAAATCACAAGTTCCTTGATGCTTCTTGTGTTGTATGTGAGCGACGAGTTCGCTATGTCGCATGACTTAAGGTCAACCATTGTCTTTATAAACATGACTTTAAAAAGGCGCAGAAATCTAGAAAGGAAAAGAAAACAAAAATGTATTTCGTAATCATGAAAACACTAAAACAAGATTTATTTTTATTTTTATTGGAAATATTGTTTGAGGGCTTGGCCATTTACTGGGAGGGCATCAAATTTCCCCCTCAGATTCTGTAATCGATAAGTGCCCACCCCAAGCTTCTCAGCCACCTGGAAAGGCCCAAGCCACATATTCTGAAACTTAGAATGCTTCCCTTTTGGCTCATTTGCTATGTCCCATTTTAGGACTAAGTCTCCTACTTCAAAAATTTTCTCTTTAGCCTTATGCTTATCAAACCATATTTATACTATCCGTTGGTGAGCTAGAAACTTTGACTGAACCTTTTGTATCTCTTCTTCTAGCATGATTAGAGTATCAATTCTTTGTTGTATGATCTATGAGGGTTCCCCATTGGAATCTTGGGCTAGTGAAGAGATGGAAGATAAATCCCATTTGGGATAATGTATTCCTGTTCGTAAACCAAGAAGTATAGGGAATTTCCTATAGCTTCCTTGGGTGTGACCCTATTGGCCCATAGAGAGTTATGGAGTAGATTATGCCAATTCCTTTGGTTATTTGCAACAATATTTTTTAATATTCTCACTAGGTTCTTATTGGTTGATTCTGCCACCCCGTTTCCCCATGGATAATAATTTGCAGAGTACCTAAATATGATTCCTTTGTCTAGAGAAAACTCTGTCAAGAGAGTGGAAGAAAAATAAGTTGCATTATCAAAAAATAAAACGGAAGGGACACCAAACCTTGTGATCAACTATTGTTCTATGAATTGGATCACCACCTTCTTGTTTACATGAGTCAGAGGGACCGCCTCTGACCACTTTGTGAAATAATTAGTGGTAGTAAGTGTATACTTGTGTTGTTTCGAGGAACTGGGTGTAATTTCTTCTATGATATCCAACCCCCATTTCTCAAAATTCCTAGAGACAGTCACTGGTTGGAGTGGGATTGCTGCTCTCTTCTCTCTCCAAACGCTTATCTGACAAGTTTTACAGTTCCTAATGTAGGTGTGAGCGTCTTTGAATAAGGTGGGCCAATAATAGCTGGCTCTCAGTATCTTATGAGAGGTGGTGTTTCCTGTGAAATGTCCACTTCTAGGGCCATCATGGAGCTCCTTTAGAACTTTTTCTACGTCTTCACGTTTGACACAGCTTAAGAATATCCCATCATAGTTAATCTGAAAGAGTACCGAATTTATGAGGCAATATTGTGCAGATTTTAACCTAAGAGCTCTCCTTTCTCTTGGGTTGAGATTTTCTGGACACGTTCCATGGTGTAGGAGACAAGTTAAATTCTCATAACAAGACTCTGGCCCTGGGGAAATGTATGAAGCTTCACCACACCATAATTTCGTTTCATTCTCCCAACTAGAATATTCATTTACTTGGTCCTGAGCTTCAACTGCGAGTTTGCACAACCCTTGCCCTTTAACTAGTTTGACAGGTTTTATATCTAGATCAAAATCTTGGACCACTTCAATCCAATTCCCTCTTCTTTCCCCCATATCTTGCTGAGTAAACAAGGATCAGACCGCAGGGTGAGGCACAATCACTTTGGTGTGGTTCTCGAGGATGTAAGACTTGAAGTGATTTACTACCTTATATACTGCATAGGCCTGTTTATCAATAGAAGGATAGTTAATTTCGGCTCCCTTGAGATTAGTGCTCATGAATGACACTAGGGCCTTGTTGTTGTCATCGTCCTTCTAGGTCAATACTGCAGCTAACCACTGGTTGGAGGTGAAAGTATAGACGAATAAATCCCTATTGAAATTGGGACTTCGTAACACGGGGGCCCAAGATATAGTAGTTTTAATATTGCTGAAAGCATCCTTTCGTTCGTCATCCCACTCAAATTCGACATCTTTTCGAATCATCTTTTGTAAGGGTTTGATAGGTTTTGCGAAATCGGGAGTGAATTTCCTCACAAAATTGATTTGCCCGAAAAAGGAATGCATAGCTTTCTTGTTGTGAGGCAACGTGAGTTGAGCTATGGCCCTAATCCTTTTTGGGTCTATGCGAATGCCTACTTGGGATATAATATGACCTAACATATTACCTTCCTCGACATTGAATTTTTTTTTCTTGGGATTTAAGGATATACCGTATCTCCTACACCTTTCAAAAATTTGAGTTAAGTGTTGGATGTGCTCTTCTCTGTTCTTTGAATACACAGTTACGCAGTCTAGATACACTACCACACACTTGTTGATTAGTCCCTGAAATGCTACGTCCATGTCCCTTTGGAAGGTTTTTCCTACATTGATTAACCCAAAAGGCATGCATTTATAAGCGAAGGTTCCCCACTTGGTTTGGAAATTAGTTTTTAAACGATCCTCCTACGAAACCAGGACTTGGTTGTAACCTGAGAAACTGTCCAGTAGAGATAAAATCTCTGAGCCAGAAACAGTCTGCAGGAGTTGCTCCATTGGCAGGACTGGGTAATTGTCATTTTCTGAAGCTCTGTTGAGGTTCCTAAAACCCACGCATAAGTGGATTTATCCAAACTTCTTCCTCACCAGGACCAGATTTTCCACCCAGGCAGAATGCCTAACCTGGAAGATGATTTTGGCATATAAAAGTTTCTTCAATTCTTGATACATGAGAGGTTCTAGAGATGGATGATAATTTTAGAACTTCTGTTGGAAAGGTTTTACCTCAGGTTTTAACGGTATAGTGTGTTGAATGATGCGGGTATCATAAGTTTTGAGATCTCGATAGGACCATGCAAAGACATCTTGATATTGTCTGAACAATTTGAGATAAAATTTTCTTTCCTCTTTAGATATAGTCTTGTCGAGATTCACATTCTTTGAATTTTCTGGGGTTCCGAGATTTATAGTTTCATGCAGGGGATAGGAGCTACCACTCTTTGCATTGTTAGGCCCCCTAAAATGTTCTTTCATATCAAACAAATATTCTAGATTAGCCATCCCCTTCAGGATGGTGTGAGATTTCGATCTGTCAATAGGCTGGCCTGTTCGAGGATCAATTTCTGTCGATTGCTCCTGGAATACCTCATCGTCAATGGATAAATATTTGAAATTGTCTTGGTTAGCGAGGAAGTTTATGATCTATTCATCTCCTTCAAAGACTTTCCAATTATAGATATTTTTAGGAAACAATGGTTTGTAGAGTCGTTCCATAGTGAATCAGGAGGCTTCATAGTCTTCCATAGGTGACAACCTTGAAGCAGTTGTGGCCAGGGAATCAACAAGGATATTCTTTGCTCTAGGGATACTGGTGATATTGAAATCCTCAAAATGATCCATTAACCTATGCACTTCCTACTTATAATTATTCAAGTGTGGGGAATTGCAATGTATAGTAATCCTTACTTGTCTAACGATAATATCTGATTCCCCGAAAAATTTCAATTCTTTGATGTTCAAGTCTATGGCTTTCTTCAACCCTTGTACTAGAGATTCATACTCGATGGTTTTATTGCTGCATTCGAATTCTAGTCTACAGGACATGAAATGACGTTTACCTTTTGGATCAATGAGGATGCACCTTGCCCCTAAATTCTCCTGTGATCTAGATCCATCAAAGTATAAGGTCGAAATTTGAGAACAACAATCACCCTTTTCCTCTTCCTTAATAATTTATTGCTCTCCTATCTTTTGTTCTGTAATCTCTAGCGCAGGGTCTTGGCAGAAGAGGGTGTCTTCTGTCGGTATCAGTGAATTATCTTGAAAAACCATTTCAGAGTTTTGAGAGAGAGGGACATCAGATAAGAGAGGAGAAAAGTTTTCGAAGTGGGAATTGCAGGAATAATTTCCCAACACGGGGAAATATATGGATGAGGGTTCGTTCAGGGTTTCTAAATCAGTGACCGTATGTTTTATATATCTATCCCTATCGATTCTAATCATATTCTTGTATCCCTTTAGTGGTAGCCAAAGATGTGCCCAGTCTGTACTAAGGTACTCGTTTAAATTCTCAGACCAATCTCGACTTAGTAATAACCCATAGGCCTCTGGGATGTCTACTACATTGATGTCAATCACTTGTACACACTTAGGATGTGTCGTTATTCTGATCATTACAACTCTAAGTTCCCCCATCACTTTGACCTGGGTCCTGTCTAGTTGTATCACATGTTTATCGTTTTGTATAGGAATGGAATTTATTTTTTTGCAAATAGAAAAGGGAATAATGTTGGAAGATGCTGCTAAATCTACCAAACAATTATTGAGATTCCTGTTGAAAACTTCAAACATTAAGAGGAAAGGTGGGACAAAGGCTTCCCCTTCTTATATTCCAAACATGCATTCATGATCGGTTTATTTACTGGTCTGTGGAAGCTATATTTCTTTCCTGGCCATTTCCAGTCATAGGGTTTTCTATTGAGTTCAAAGTTTGTAGCAGGAAGTCTTTCTGCTGAGGGATCGTGCATATGTCTATGACTGATATGTTAGCCCTTAACTTATTCAAATATTCAACTAAGTTGTAATCCAGTTTGGGCGATTCTCGGGTATGGATGCTTATAGGTTTTTTACTAGGAGAAAAAGGTGCTTTGGGGTGATCAAGAGTTGTCTTATTTGTCGAAGCTTGGGTAGCAGCGATATCTTTTGAGACAGGTGGACTTTTACTGCACGTTTTCACCATCGAGACCTCGATGGGTGGTTCTTGAGACTCAAATAGGTCGTTGGAAGGCATGATCAGGTCAATATCCCATATCATAATGGATGTATATTATGGTGGATCAATCTCTTCATGGTCAGCAATATTCAAAACTGAACTGCTTGATTGTTCGGTCAGGGAGACTTCATCTAGAAATCAATTGGCCATCAAATTCATGGCATGCACCCATTGAGGGCAGTGTCTTTCAGAGTGGTTTTCATGGTGATATGTATAGAAATAATCAGATGCTACATTCCCTAGATTGATATTGAAGTTAGCTGGGGGAGGTTCAATTGCCTTGAACGATGGGTTCCTTTTAAAGAAAGGATTATAGGGCCTTTGGCCTTGGTTTCATTCCCCTACGTTTCTCTTCATGTTTATGATCTCATTTGATAATTTCTTAACCATGCATTGTAGATCTTCTATGTCTCCATTACCCTTGTTGGGAGTTTGTTCTACTTGTTTCCTCGGTGGTCTAGTCAAAAGGAGTCCTCTCCTGGGAGGAGGTTGAGTTTCTTTCTTAACTAAAGAAACCTGGCCTTCTTTACACCCTTTCATCTGGAATTCTATCATTTTGGCTTCTTCAAAATTCTCAGCTAGGGTTCGTTTAGTAGGCCTTTTCACGAACATGGAAATAGAAGATGGGAGAGCATTAGCATAAACTTCGATTTGCAATTCCTGAGTTGGCTTAGCTTCGGGTTGAAACTTGTTCAATATGGTCGTGAATCTTTGATTGAAGTCTTTGACCCTTTCTTTCGAACTCATGGTGGCAGTGAACAACTCGGCCACCAGAGATCCTGTAGTAGTTTCTTCGACAAATTTGTCTAGAAAATCTTTCTGGAACTTTGTCCAGCTGGTTATAGATCCTATCGGCAAATTGAAGTACCACGTGGAAGCTGAATTTTCGAATGTATAGGGGAAAAGTATGCATACTATGTCTTCATGTTGTTGAAATAATGTAACTGCAAAGTGTATTCTTATTTTTATTTGATTTATTATTCATTGGATCAATCCCCATTATGGATTGAGCATGTCCGCTATTATAAAAGGACCAAATCCCCTTTTGTCGATTGGTCATAATGTAATTGTAAAAGGAAAAATAAGAAGTCGGCCCTAGAATATATCAAAGAGGCCCTGAAATATAATAAAGGTGGTTATAACCACCCAGATTAAGAAGTCGTCCCTGCCAATGAAGAGACACTTCAGATGTGTCAGATTAGTATAAATAAGAAGGCTAACACCTCACTTAGACAGACCTCACTTTCTCATTTGAGAGACAAGTTTCAGAACTGCAGTTGGAGAAGAGAGAGAGAGAGTGGCACATCTTTGGGAGAGGATATTCTGTATTAGCTTAAGTTATCTCTTGGCATTGTATTGGCTATCTATAATAAGGAATTTTTGCTGGGTTTTCTTCCCCTAGAGGGTTTCCCAGGATAAATGTTGTGTCTCTTGTGATTGTGTATTTCTCAGTGATCTTGTCTTATGTTGTTGTTATCTATTGAACTGCAAAGATATATAATAATGGCTTAAACATTAACATGGTATCAGAGCCAAGATGAAGAAAGAATATTTCACAAGAGTGAGAAACGTCACTGTTGCCGTACATACAAATTAAGGCCTTTTGATGGTGAAGCATTTTAGCCCTAAAACCATCTAGAAAAGTGTGCCCTCCCCCAAGGATTACTTTGGCACTCTTAGTGTAATGTCCCCAAGGTCGAGCCCTGTTGTAAATCATGTCTATGAAGTATAAAGCTTGCATTATGAATTGTAATTATGTTTTATAGGTTGGTGAGAGAAGTTATATAAGCTAGTGGGTTGATGTGTTATTAGGCTGGAGAGCCTAAGTTTTAAGGCCGGGAGCCTACTTTTGTATATGTAATCATGCAAAACATTAATAAAAATATAAACACCGTTGTGTGCAGACCGACCACGATGAATGAGTGATGGGGGACTAAGCTTCCACAGAGTGGGTAAGGGATTGGGTGCTGGAAGGTTGGAAAGAGAGGCTAAGTGTTGAGCCTAGGGGCTTAAGTCCTTGAGGATAATATTTTAATATTATTCCAAAAGTCATGTGAAAAATATGTTTTGTCCTAAGTTCCTAGAGAGGAACGCATGCTGATGGAGTGCATGCAACTTCATGGGTGAC
>WSFP011482146.1:0-16005 GCA_009831015.1 Picea engelmannii | reverse complement strand
ACAGATCTACTCTCATATCAAGCTTAGGATGGCTAATCAACAGGTGGTGAGCCCCTTTGGAAGACTAGAGCATGTTCCTGTAGACATCGACAAGGTAAGGACATTTGTAGACTTCAAAGTGATTGAGATTGTTGATGATAGTTGTCCTTATCCCGCACTGTTAAGAATTGATTGGGATTTCAACAATTTGATTGTTTTTGACCTAAAGAAGAGAAGGATGACATTTGAGGGTAATGGCCTTAAAGTCATTGCACCTCTAGACCTAGATGAAGGTCGCAGATACACCAAACCGATAAGAGAAGAAGACCACACCTACAAGCTAGAAAACATCTACAAACTGATAGAAAGATAACAAGATTATATTAATCACACAATAGATGGATATCTAAGTTGGCGAAGTGAAAGTGCATGTTCATCAGATTCAGAGGAAGCATTGGAAAACTGGCAGAACAAAATGTATGAAGTCTCCACACGGCGAAGTGCCAGATTGACGAGAGCAGTTCGCTGGATTGACACAAAAGTAAGTAATCTCCCTACATTCGATGGTTTGAATCATTTGGAGACATTTCTAACTGAATTTGAGAAAATTGTACCATACAATAGAGGATGTTGGCACTGGACGAAGCCTTGAATGCCACACCATCTATATGGTGGGGAACACACAAAAAAAACATCACATAATGGGCACAATGTCAGACATTATTGACAATGCATTTTTCATACCAAGCTGAAGGATGTGAAGCTTGTTACACAGGTCAGAGTTGTCCTAAGGACCATATAGAAAGTTGTGAGGAGGCCTGGAGCAACATTCCTAAAGAACAGTGGGTACATAAGTTCATTAACACATTGGACACTACACCTATCAACTGGTATCTTCAAGCAGAGTTGCGCTTCATCACTATAGATTGGTATGGTATGACTCAGAACTTTATAGCTACCTTCTTATTGGAAATTCAGTACCCTATAGTAGATCAAGATTTACAAATCATAAGACAAAAGGTCTTTGAGGAGGCACCTAACCCCCCTCTTGACTAAGAAAAAGATGAATGGACTCCGCCTCTTCAGTAGTTACACAAGTGCTACAATATTAATGCTGATGAGGATGATGACTCGAGGGATGTAAACATTTTGGAAACTGAAGGACAAAGAGACATAGAAGGGTCAGGGATTGAATTACTCTTTGTTCGACAACCCATTAAAATTAGGAAGGTTAATATTGGAACCAATCAAACACCTAAGTTAGCAAATGTGGGAGACTATTGGGATGATGACACTATTAGCAAGATCATGTAGCTATTACATGAATATCAAGACTTATTTCAACCCAAGTTCACAGACATGAAGGGAATTAAAGGGCCCATGGGAGAAATGAAGATCCCCCTGAGAGCAGATGCAAGACCTATCAAGAAGAGACCTTACAGACTGAATTCCAAATATATGAAAAATGTTAAGATTGCATTGGATAGAATGCTGGAAGCAGGAATCATAGAACCAGTTGAAAAATCTAAATGTATCAACCCTATGGTGATCCAAGACAAGAAGTCATAATTTGTGTAGATTTAAGGAAACTGAATGATGCATGCGTACATGATCCATTTCCTACACTTTTTACTGATGAGGTCCTAGATAATGTAGGAGGACAGGAGGTCTATTCATTCACAAATGGATTTTCAGGTTATCACCATATCCAAATTGCTAAGGAAGATCAACATAAGACCACATTTTCAATAGAATGGGGTTCTTTTCAGTACATTGTTATGCCCTTTGGCTTGAAGAATGCACCAACCATATTTTCTAGGGTGGCGGTCGAAGCATTTAAGGACTTTTTACACAAGTTCTTGGAAGCATACTTTGATGATTGGAATGTTTTTAGCCTCATGAAAGATCACATTGAATGCTTGAGATTAATGTTATATAAGTGCAGGCAATGTCAGATTTCCCTGAATCTGAAAAAGTGCATCTTCTTTTCACGCTTTGGAGTACTGCTAGGGCATATTGTGTGTAAACAAGGATTGTTGGTATATCCTTCCAAGATTGCTATCGTTGTCGATCTACCCCCCCCACTTCAATTAGACAACTTCACACTGCATTGGGGTACACTGGATACTATAGAAAGTTTATCAAGGGTTATGCATAGATAACAACACATATGGAAAAGCTATTAAAGAAATATAGTAAGCTCCAATGGACAAAAGAATGCCAATAGATCTTCGACACATTAAAGCAGAAAATGGTTACTACGTCCCTCTTGGTTTTTCCAGATTGGAGTAAGGAGTTCAATGTTCACGTCGATGCTTTGTCCATTGCATTAGGAGCAATTTTAGCACAACCAAGTGTAGGAGACATTGACCACCCCATAGCCTTTGCAAGCAGGAATCTTTCTACAGCTAAAAGGAATTATACTACAACTGAGAGAGAAGGTTTGACTATGGTATATGCGCTACATACGTTTAGAAACTATTTGCCTGGAGGACATTTTAAGATGTTCAATGATCATTCTGCATTGAAATACTTAGTCAACAAGCCAGTGTCGGGGGGAAGAATATGAAGATGGCTACTACTATTCTAGGAGTATGACTTTGAGATTGTGGTTAATCCAGGAAGAATGAATAAAGGACATGACCACTTATCCAGGTTGGAACATGGAGAGGAACCTACTAGTATGGAGGATACACTTCCAAATGCACAATTGTTGGCCATCAGAAAAGTCGATGATCACTTCACCTAGATAGTTCAGTTCCTATTCATATGAATGGCACCTCGCGAGTACATAGTCATGCATAAGAAACAATTGGTCGTCCATGCTGCTGAATTTCAACTTATAGCTGAACAATTATATAAGATGGGACCAGATGAGATTTTGAGGAGATGTATTATGGAGGCATAAATACCATTGATTCTAGCAGAAGCACATGAAGGCATCGCAGGAGGACACTATGCAGGGAAAGCAACAATGCAGAATATTGTCAGAGATGGCCTCTAGTGGCCTACTTTACATAAGGATGCTAAGGAATGGTACAGATCCTGCAATGTGTGTCAAAGAGTAGGGAAGCCTTCTAGAAGGGATGAAATGCCTTTGGCACCAAAATTAACATTACAAGTATTCGAGAAATGGGTTGTTGACTTTGCGGGACCTATCAACCCACCAGGAAAGTGCACAAAATCTAGATACATTATCAATGCCACAAATTATTTGACCAAATGGGCAGAAGCAAGAACAGTTAAGGACTGTAGTGCAACTACATCTGCACAATTCATATTTGAGGATATTATAACCAGATTTGGATGCCCGAAGATCCTCATGAGTGATCAAGGCACACACTTCATCAAAAAAACTATTGAAGTCTTGACTTAGGAATTCGAAGTTCACCATAAGAGAGAACACCATACCACCCACATGCGAATGGTACAATCGAATCTTTCAATAAGATCTTGGAGACAACATTGACCAAGATTTGCAGTGTTAACAGAGATGATTGGGATATAATAATTCCAACAGTATTATGGGCTTATAGAACTACTTGCAAAAAGTTAACAACACAGACCCCATTCAAGTTGGTATATGGCTTGGAAGTAGTGGTACCTATGGAATATTTGGTTCCTAGTTTAAGAATTGCAACATTTACATGTATGGATGACACAAGAACTATTCAAGACAAGCTCACACAATTGATCGAACTAGAGGAAGACAAATTTATTGTTGGATTTCATCAACAAGTACAAAAAGAACAAGAGAAGGCTTATCATGACAGACATATCAAGAGGAAAGCATTTAAGTAAGGAAATTTGTACTGTTATATGACAACAAGTTCATGAAGCATCCAGGGAAGTTCAAGACACATTGGCTCAGACCATTTGAGGTTTCCTATGTTACAGATGGAGAAGATGTGCAGTTAAAGACTCTTAAGGGAGAATGTAAGGATGGTTTAGTGAACGAGAGCCAGTTGAAGCTGTATTGTGACAACCAACTGCCTCGCAACTGCCAGTAAAATCTTAGGAAGAAGGGTCTAGGTACCAGGTGGAGCTAAAACTAGGTACCAGACACAAAAAAGACAGTCTGCACAAGATGGGAAGGGACAAAGAAGAAAGAACAGGTTGCTCCATGCAGTCTAGAGTCGAAGTGATACAAAAGGGTTAGTCTTGCAGTGACTCGGGATGAGTCACATGTGAGTGTTGGGGGATTGTTGGCCCTTGGTTATGGAAAGAAGAAAAGATTAAGGAAGAAAGGCGAAGTGCGAACTACATGGAAGGCACATAAACCAGGGAAGGGTCAAAGTGGTTAAAGAAGCAGAAAAGTAGGAGCGAAGTAAAGGAAAAGATAGCCGTTGGAAGAGGAGATCAAGAAAGATAAAGCAACAAAGAAGAGGGATCATGGAAAAATCAACAAGTGGAAGAAGACACCAATGGATGCTTTGGATCACCTCACGGAAAAGGAGGAAGGATAGGCTGGCGAAGCCCTGAAAACGTGGGTCAAGTGGACCTAGGGTTTTGGCACCTAGGGTTTTGACACCTAAACTTCAGTCTATGGTTGTCTGAGAGTCATTAAATGTATAAATAAAGGTATAGAAGACTTGGGAGGGTTCATTCTAGTTTTGGTTCTAGCACAATTTTTTGTATGATATTTATTTTTGGTTATTGTTGACAATTGTTGCTAAGAGCAGTATTGAGTCTGTATTCTGGATCTTCAGTTGGGTGTGAAGATCAACCCTGCAGCTGGGTGCACAGGGAGGGAATAGAAAAAGAGATAGATATGCAATTAAGTGCGCATATAGAACTGTATGTTTTCACCTAATAAATCAAGAAACACAGTTTCGTGGACGTAGCCATAGGGAGAGGATGAACCACGTATATATTATTGTCATTATGGTCTATGCCGTGTTATTTTTGATCTGTTATACTATTACTGCAGTGTTGTGTTAGATCAGAGATATAAATTCACGAAGCTAGCATAAGAGTGGTAAAGAATATCTAGATTGTTTGTGTTGTGTTTTGGAATCACTTTGCATTTCCTTTGGTTGTAGACACCTGTGTCCTGCAACCCCCTATTGCTACTTCAGGTGACACTGCATATGCTTTGCAGGTGTTGCTGAAAGGGCCGATAGTTAGGGTTTTGTTGGTGCGCTGTTGAAGTGTTGAAACTTGGGTCTACCCCTGTGCCAACAACTGATTCATGTTTGTTGGTTAGTCAATTCAATTAGTTTTATGTGTGCAAAGGATTCAAAGGGGAGGGGATTCAAACCCCTCTTGGGCACCAGGCCCAAGCCTCCATGGCCCCTTTAGATATTTAAATTTCTGAGTTGGGATGAAATTTCAGGCCTGTGCATGGCCATTTGCAGGCCCTGGGATTTGAACCCCAGCTCCCTCCCTTTTCCTTTGCTCAGAATTGCCCAGAAATGACCCATAAATTGAATAGGAAGGGAGGGGGTTTGAACCCATTACCACCCATTCCTAAACTATAGTGAAAACCCACTTGATGAAAAAATTTCAAAAATTAATTTATGGGGGTGGCTGGCCACCCGTCCACCTCCCGGGCGCCACCACCACTGCCTCTACAACACCTACACCAATGTAACTCAACGCTTTGGCCTCCCTTTTCACACAGTCACCTCCTCTCCACCCTCGGATCCCAACACATCCCCCTTTTTGGGTATGTGTTATATTCTTTGCATGTGTGTGTGTGGGCGCGTCAAATAGGACAACTGCGTCTGATGATCCCTCGTACTAGTGGCCTGTCTGTGTCGTGTGCGTCGGTTGATTTCCTAGGGGGGTCCCAAGGGGGAGGGGTATGTATTCCCCCCCTTGGTTACATTCAATGTTTGACAACGGGTGGTAGCCCGGGGCAGTGCCCCGATTTTTTTTTTTTGGGCAGTTTTTGCTTTTTTTAGCGGTTTTGTAAATTAATCCTGGATTAAGGGATTAGGGTTTTGGTATCTACGGAATACCTAAAAACATTGTATATATATTTTATAGTGAATGGTGAAATTCGATATAATGAATATAAGAAAGGTTTTCTCGGTTGAGGGTTCCGGTATAAAATCTTTGCGTACTCTGTGTATGAGCCTCTGATTAAATTCTATTTTTCTTAAGAATCTATATGCATTGCTTTACTTCACAGGTTTAAAACTTACATGTCCTCTGTGTGTGACCAAACCTTCCACCTCCATTTCTCCTTTCCTCCACCTCCTCCTCCTTACACACACCCTCCTCTTCTCCTTTCCCCCACGCACCAGAACCCTCCCTCTCCTACCTCCTCTCCTCCCACGCTCATCCCTGATCCCTTCTCCCTCACGCTCCCTCATCCTTTCCCTCTTTCCACTCTTCTCCCTCCTTCATGCAGAACACATGCACATGCCTCTCCTCTTCCCCTTCCCCCTTCTCTTTCCTCCCTCTGCGTGCACGCAAAGCCACCACTCCCAACTCCACCAATTCCACCATTGCGCGCAACCACCAACACCCTCCTCCATTCACTGCACCTCCACCTGTGCTCTTCTCTCCACTCCTCCTTCCCATGCCCAACCCCTTTCCTCTCCTCCATACCTCCGTCGCAACCCCATCATGCCATTCCTTCCATCTTTTCCCAGTCCCCCTCCGTTGTGCGAATAACCACCCCCTCTCCACCTCCTCCACTCCTCCAACCACCGCGCAGACTCCCGTGGAGTGTTATTTTGTTAATTATTTTATATTTTGTTTTTTTACATTTTAGTTTTAATATCTGATTCAATATATTATAATTTTTTTTTATAAATAAATTTTATTTATATATTTAAAACTATATGTTAAAATTAAAATCGCCCACCACAAAGGGCTAGTGGATAATTTAATTCCATAACTTCACCATACAGAGGCCGATTTTCGCCCATGAATAGTAAAAATGACTGGGGCGAAGTCAGGAATGCATCCATGGCATTCACCTCCATGAATTCACCCCATAATTTCAGTGGCATGTCCCAGAGCGACATGGACTCATTATTGGCCCAATAAGCATGCCGGGAAGGAGGCCTAATTGGGGGTCTCCGAGGCCAAATTGGGTTGGATGAGAAAAACTCATTTCAGCTGTAGGTATGCAGGCATGTAGAAACCTATCAATTCTAGTGCTCAACTGAAATTTTTTCCTCGTATTCAAAATTTTCCCTGATCAATCTCCCTACCGGCTCCTTCCCACGTACCTCCATGGGGCCATATCTTACTAATATAGAGTCGGATTTGTGCCAAATGAAAGGAAGCGGAAAGGTATAAGACATACATACAACATGTGAACAATAAATAACAATTTTGTGGCTTATTGGTACAGAGGAAGATCCTCTCAAGGTTCAGGCCCAAGAGTTCCCCTCACCGAAAAAATCCCAAATCGAAGCCATGCTTCGCCCAGCTCACAGGGAAAATTATAGGTAGGAAAGGGGGGGTATAATCAGGTCTGAAAAGTTCCTGAACAATGGGCATTTCCTTTCTTACAATGACCAAATCCCAAGGGCCCCTTTCCCTCCTAAGAAACTTTGCAAATTCCCCACACCTTGGGGCTTCATCCTGGTGAATCCCACAACCATGGATGGCATGTGGCAATCCTAAATCACCTCACCTACAACTACAAAACATTGAAGCAATCAAGGATCCTTTGGGGTGGCACAAATTCCAAGGCAAATGATGAGGTGGCATATCATTTTTTTTCATTTTATGGAAAATGACTTTTTGTAATATGTAGTCTCACATAAGTTTGTTTTTTTGGCATGTATACATTGTGATTAAAGGGTCAAATCAAATCTGATTTGATTCCCTTTTTGGATAAGGTTCGATTTAGGATAAGATCCCTTTTGGATAAGATTTCATTTTGGTAAAAAGATAAAAATACTTAAAGGTTGGTCCACTTGTCACTTTTCCAAAAGTGACAAGTGTCTTGTGACCTAACCCTAACCCTTCACCTCTCCTTTATAAATAAGAGTGTTGGCATTGTAAAAGAGGAGGATGAATATAGTAACAAAGCTCCGCTAAAATTTTCCAAGACTCTATGTGTGTGTGATACTTGTTATATTTTTGTTGTTGGATGTGTCTCTTGTTGGTTAAGGGTTAAGGGGTAGGAGTAAATGATTGTTATGTTAGCTATCTCCATGAGGGATTGGTTAGATAGGTGTTTGTTGTTGCTTCCTTGGGTTTAACTTGCTTGCTTTCATTTTCTAATAGCTTGGTTTAACTTGTTTGATGTGTTTTAGTGCAGATTTTCTGAAGTAATTAGTTATTTTCATCCTTAGCTAGTTTCTGGGAGTCCCAGGGCCCCATAGGAAAACCCTCAAATAGGCCCCTTAGTTGGATGTTCATACTTGTTTTCTTCCTCTTTTCGTTCATGTATATTTCTGTTATGTTTTCCTACCATTAACCTTGTTGTCCCAAATAGGAAAATTGGCCATTTTGGTCAATTCCCCCCACGGGACAACCATCTTAGTTGGCTGTTATATACCTTTTATGTGCAAATTTCTGTTACATTTAATTAAGTTTTTCCATACATAAATACTAAAATTTCATTGTTTTCCTGCAATGACATAACCGATCACCTACTCTGCTCCTCCTAAGCAGTTAGGGAGCACATGAAGACCTGTTTGATGCAAAGGGGCTAATAGGACAATGAAGAAAAAACATCAAATTTGATCGGTAAATATACCCAATCACTCTCATATTCACTTTATATATCACTTGCACTCATTCCAAAATTTTTGGCACACATACCCATGATGATATGCTTTGTTTGTGTAGATAGGTTGAGTAGTTTACTTGTGAATTTATGTTTATAAAATGTTATCTATACTTGCATAGATAATCATCACAATTTTCTAAATTTCAAACACTAAACTTCGAATCCCCATACAAGGAATCAATTGGGGCTTTCATGCACATGGTGGCCTTGCCTCTCACAAAGAGAATCAACCCATTCCTTTGGGATGAATGGTGTAATCACTACTTGTAATTAGTTAATCTTGTCATATTTTCATTGTATAATTTTCCATTCACTAATCTACAGGTGGCTGCCTCTAAAGGGGCCATATAAAAATCAACAAGCTAAATACACACAAAAATCCACAAAACACTTGAAAACAATTCAGGGGTCCGCCCCATACACTCAAAACAAACTTATACTATTTAGCTACATACATATGCATATTATTTAGCCGTGACATATATGTCACCTACCTATTTACTTGTTTTCTCTGTATAGTTTTAGATAGATTTCAAATTCAGTAACTAGGAGGCACGCTTCTGAAAGAAAGACATGACCTCGCCACGTGGATGGCCTAGTGTTTCATTTCAAAGCAATTTCAAATTTGTAGGATTCTAAGAGTCAAATCCAGAGAGTCTTCATCATGAGCCCCTCAAAAGTTTTCTAGTTAGTATAAATCGAGTAGTCTTTCCTTAGTACGGCACGGTCAAGGAGTTGATTAGCTTAGCTTGGTTGGAATACTACTCTGGTTGGGTAAGCTCAACTAAAACTCCCTTTAGTGGGGTCCTGGCCTCTTACTTTTCATAGGTATCCTTCTTCCATCCAAGCGGATTTAAGAGCCCGAAAGTGCTAGTGACGAGAAGTGGCTAAACCTCACTTCTTTGAACTACATGGGGCACTCTTCAACCTAACCACAATGGTCTGTTAGGACTACTCTTCTTATACTAGTTGGCACAATTCTGGGATGTGTTTTTCTGATCGAGATAGCCTTCAAAATAGTGTGGTGGCCAATGCATGTGTTAAAAAACTAAAAATTCACCAATAAAATACTTTTAAAGTCAACTTTTTGTCAGTCCACCCTTCACCTACGAATAAAAAATTAAAGTTGTGAATACTTTATCTTATATCACAACTGTAACAACCTGTAAAAAGGTTGTTCATCTCCTTTTGCAGTCTCCTTTTGATTTTAATTTCTTCCAGGATCACTTCCCAGGTCACCCTGAGGGGTATCAAGCCATTCTGGGCTTGTTTACTTGTCTTAAAAGCTTCGAACAACTTGATATTCACAATTTACAACCATTTAAAAGGACTTGGTTGCATCTTTTAAGCTCACGTTTCACCCTTGTTTTGCACTCTTTCACATGAAGCATCCATTGGTTAATTGTCTAGAACACTGGTTTACCCCGGGGACCCATTCTGGGCCGTTTTCCAATGCTTTAAGTAAGGGAACAAATCACTGTTTGATTTATTTAGTTCATTGTCCAAAACAACCAGTGAGCTTATTTTCACCCTATTGTCCATAATTTTCACCCCCCATGCCATTTTGGCCATCCATGAAGCTGAGGGAGGACAACACCCAGGGTGGGTGGTCATGAGAGAGACTTCTTGTAAGTCTTTCACCTCTCCTTTCCCCCCTTCATTACCGCCTCAAGCGAAGGACCACCTGAGGTGAAGGTAGTCTCTGCCTCGTGCCGAGATATCAAAAAGGTTGTAACCGACTTCATAGCCAGATAGGTTGGATTTGTCCCAGTGGACAAATTTTTCTTATAACACGTCCCTTTTTCTGGAGACCATACTGGGGTCCTTGTAAACCTCTTTAGGTTTTCTTGTATCCGAAACTTTTACTGAGCATTGGACCCAAATTATTTGGGGTCCTTTTCCCACTTGTTGAATTTTTTTTGTGGCAAGGTCTTTCAATGACTCTTTGGAATTTTCTTTGGTACTTGTTGTAGTTCAGTTCCCTTGCAATTTCCGTTGCATCTGGGAGTCATAAATACCATCAAGTTTTCCTTTCATTTTTCCTTGTCAGTCTCCAGTTCTACTTGTCTGAACTCATGTGGGAAGTTATACATTTTTCATACTTTACCTTCCACCTCGAGAAGAACAAAAACAAAGCTTTGTTTATATTTGGGTTAATCTACATTGTTTCAGAAAGAGTAGGATTGTTAGTGATACATATCTTGTACTCAAAGTACTTACTTGATCCCCTTACAAGCTGGTTGGGTAGAAGTATCCTAAGACTAGGGAAGCAATGTCCCCCAGGAGTACAATAAGTCAAAGTTCACGAAAGAAAACAAGTAGTGAGACACATACACCTGGGAAACCAAGGAAATTCGTTACCCCTGCCGTGCGATATGAGTCACCCTCTCCCTCTTCTCCTATTCAAATCCCCTTACTAAATCAAGATTTAGTCAATCCAACAATAGTTACTAATCCTCAGGTTGTTTGTCTCGTCGTTCCATCAACCGTTGTTGTTCCTCCCATAGTTGTTTCGATGGAAATGTCATGGCAACTTGGGAATTCTTTGAGGTTGACCAAACCTCTTCATGACATACTTGCGGATGCTCCAAATAGGATTCCTAAGTTCATTTCCACCAATACATTGAGTTCCAAATAACATATACAAAAATTCTATGATGCATTAGCGCTTATGGAGATAACAATTCCCGATGTCATCATTAGAATTTTTGTAAAAACCTTTGAGGGTAAAGTAGAAAGATTATTGGATTACTACTTTCCTTTAATGTTTGAGTTATTGACCCGGGGTTCATGTTTTTCAGGTTTCCAAAAAATCATCTAAAACTATTGGCCCTCCTGGTAACCCAGAAGGCAACACAGTGCACAGAATGCATTGCGCAATCTCACCCAAGATAGATTTAAATGGGTGGCTTTAAGAATTAGGTGTTTACAACCTAGGATTGAGTATGAGATAGGGTTTATTATTCAGAGCCATATAATATGAATTGCAATTGCAATCTACTATTACTCATGGGTGTGCATTTATCTTTAACAATTTATTTCCTCGAACAACACAATCGTATTCCATAACACTGTCTTAACTCATTCATTAAGAATAACAATGAAATGTTGAAAGAAAAAAAAGATATACATGCATTCATCATATTACACATGCATTATTGTGGTTCACCCCCTCCCGGGCTACGTCCACAAATATTTGGCTCTTTTATTATGGTAGTTCTGCATCTCCAACGCCGCGTGCTTACAATTCTCCTAAGATGGGTAAGATCCATGTGAGGTGAACTAGATCGCACCAGGCTCCACAACCTGCGATCTAATCCTCAGATATTCCTTCTTTACTCTGTTCTTATCTCAACATCTTACAAAATTGGTCCATAACAATATTACATAACGCATCAAATCATACATATCACGATGGAATATTACAAAAGCTGAACTAAGACAAAAAGTGAATGAACTTCTCTCTTTTTTTATGATACCTATGTATCTATATTTATATATATCGGGCTCTTCATCCATTTACAATCGTATTACCAAAATCCTAACCCTACCGACATTAGGTCTTCCTCCCATGCGCACGTGTTGTTCTTCCTCTAGCTGTCGCTTTCCTTGTGGGCGCTTTCTTGCATGCACGTGTGTTGTTCTTCCTCCAACTATTACTTTAGTTTTTGCATGCTTTATTTCCCATGATAATCCTTCTTTCCACTTCGGCCTGGTGCCAATAGGCCCCCAACACTAACATGTGACTCGTCCCGAGTCACCTAATGCTTCTAAGCTTCCTCAATCTCCTTGTTGATCATTTGGAACTTTTCCCTGAGGTCTGTTTCTTTTATCAGTGCCTGCGTGATATTTTCCTTGATAGTGTCTACTACATGAACTACCATTTCGTCATTCAACAATCCTGCACATTCTGCCCGGGTCTGTGCTATCTGTGTTTTATCTCCTTCTGCCTGTGCGAGTACTTCTACTAACCATTCATGTAATGGCTCTATTTGATCCTAACGCTCCTGTTTATGTGTTTGCGCAGTGATAAGTTCTGCCTGCATATTCTTCATCTCTTACGTCCCTTTGACTCATTCTGGGATTGGTATGGCATTCTTCCTCTGTTTGAGTTCTTGGATCGCTGCATTGATCCTTTCCTCTTCCTTGTCACAATGTTGGACCTGTGGATCCTCCTCCAACCTTGTCCAAAGTTGCATTGCTTTGTCGAATAATTCAGCTGCTGTACTAACCTGCTGTTCTATATCCTGCAGTTGCGCTGTTGATTCCTGCTTCCTTTGCTCCTTCACTACTGGTGGAGTGGTTGGTGTGAGCTGTTCTCGGAGATTATCGATCTCCTTCTGATATTGATCAATTGCCTGTGCAATTTGGTCAATATTTTCTGCTACTGGGAGTTCATTTCCTTGCACGATGCTTGGGAGTTTCTCGAAAATTCCTCCCACTCTTCATTCCAGTTCTCTCTTGCTTTATTTTTCCTCCCGAGTTTCGAGCTTGGCCTGCTCACAAACTTTTTCCAGTGCTTCTCGCTTCTTGGTTTCTTGCTATAGCTCGAATAAGTTTTTATGTGCACGAGACTATACCTCGTGGTTGACACTAATTTTCAATTTGTGCAGTGCCCTTGATGGAATCCGTGTTAGGAACAACTAGATGTGGTCTAAATCCTTCAAGGGTGTCTGCCCCACGATTTCATCCATGTGCAACATGCTAGGTTTGATGTAAATCGTTGCGTTTGCGTGTGGCATGGAGTTGACTGGGTCTCGTTTTTCTACCTCCACTCTTTCTTTGGGCTGTGTTTTCGATGGCTCTGTGCCTTTGCTACTACTTGCTATCCACCCTTCCTTGAATTTCCTTAGGAACTATCCCATTTCTGCCAACTCTTTTTGCAGTTTATCCCTGTGATGTGATGCATGATCGAAATCCGTTGCTAGGAAATCCTGGCCCATTCTGGCGATCATTTCCCCATCATCCTTCATGATCATATAGTATAGCTATCCTCGTTGTGCCTTTGATTTATTGCGCGTGCCTCTTCCTGCGTGGCTGATCTCTCATTTCCCCTTGATTCCTGTGTGTTGGGATTTGGGGCGGTCTCCTGCGCTCCCTTAGCTTGTTTTGACTATCCGTTGGTCGGCTGTGTAGTCTCTTTCTGGCCCTTTTGGGTTCCTGTCTTGTTCGACCCCTCTTCTTCCTGAATCGACTTGCCTTGGACCATTCCTTGTCTCTTGGGCACTTGGATTTCTGGAGGCTATGTTTTCGCCTGTTCTGCCTCTCCTTTTGCTGTTGTTTCCGGTACTTCTTGGGTAATGGCTGGGATCCTCCATTCATCAGGCCATTCACTGATGACCATGTCAATATCACCCTCTGTGATGCAGTAGTGCATATGTAGCCACTATTTATCTAGATCTTTCCTTGGTTGTATCCAAATTGTTTGTCTTGTGGCCCAAAAATTGGCGATGTTCGCATATCGCACGATGATCTCTGGTGTTATTCTCCATGATCGGTTGATAACTTCCTGTATGTCCCATAGGTATTCTTCGAATATGACTCCGTTCTCCCTATTATGCCTAGCCTATGGTCCAGATCTCAGTAATAGGTATCTCGCTCCCGCTAGCTGTGGTCTGGTACAAAAGATTACATACCCTGGTTCTCGCCATCCCATGAAGGCTATTAGGGTAATCAACCACGAGTAATGGAACTCTGTGCCTAGGTCCTGCACATCCTTGCAATCCTCTTGAAATAAGTTCAATAAATATGGCGTCCAACTCATAGAGGTTCCTTCTGCGCACTGAGCTACAACTGCAATGACTCCTGCCAGTGCTTCATCTTTGAGGCATTTTCTGAGCAATTTGCAAGCTAAGATATTTGTGCCCAATTGTGTTGCTGCATTGTTAATTCGTTTGATCATGATGCCCCTCATTCCCCTGGCGGTGCCATATTTATTTTTCATTTCTTCTGCCAACTCTTTCTCTTTGGATTTGTCGTCCAGAATCAATGCGGGATCCATACCCCAGATTGGTAATCCTATTATTTGTGCAATAAGCTCAATGGTTATGGGGACAGGTTTGTCCAACCATATATCCCCTCCATGTGTGACTGCTAACAACTGCTTGATGCATGCTGTCGTGTACTGGCCTTTCTTGAAATGTGGTAGCTTAAGCAAGCCTAAGATTCTTATTCTGTCCAGCCCAACTTCCCACCGGTGTGGCTGATTGATCATTTCTCCAAGTCGGGTTACACCTATGGTCTACATAAATACTCGTTGCGCAAGTTCCAGGAACTTGGTTTCGTCTGATACGTCATGGTATGAATATTTGATCTTCCCAACGTGACCCAGTAGTTTCAATTCTACATGTACTCTAGCTGATATGCGTGGTAGAACAATTTCTGCTGTAGGTTTCTTGCGGGGTGAGCTCGGTATCTACACTCTGTCTTCCTGTTGTGGTGGATGGTTTGAAGTTCCAACAACTTCCGATTGTTCCCCCATCATCCATTTTGGCCAAAACGAGGCATTTGCAGTGGTCTCCTCTGCTGGTTGACCCTGGATGGTCGTTTGCGACTCATCTAGTTGCACTACTGCTCCGAGATTTTGTGCCGTTCTGTTAACTTCTAGGGCTGCTTTGGTGCTTTCTGGTAGCACTTCCTGTGGGGTTTCTGGTTCCTCATTCTCAGGTGCCTGCGCCACTGTTGGCGTATCTTCTTTCATGGCCTCTACTTGTGGCTGTTGAATCTCTTCTACAATCGGTGTAGAGTTCACAGGTAGCGGCTCTAGGGATGGGATCTCATCGATGTCGACGATCTTCGGCTGCTGCTGTTCATTTTCTTCCAGCGGTCCTTGTGACCTAGTTTGAACCCTGGTTGGTCTGGCTGTCTGGCCTGCTTCCACTGTCTTCAGTGGTGCCATAGCGGTGACTATTGAATGTTTGCTGAGTTCGAATAACTTCTGTGAGTTCTGTGGTCTCTCTCTATTTGTTTCGTCTGCTATTACTGTCTCTCTGTTTTCATTTTGTGAATAGACCAATTTCTCCCATGCTCCCGTGTTGTATGGGCTTGTCACAAATCTTGTCGAGGATGCTTCCTCCATTATGCGTTTAATGCACCATAACTGTGGGTTCAATGTATATGCGATGGTTTCATACTTGCCATTATGCTTGCTTTGCCATCTCCCATTGGTGTGTTTAATGTGATGTCCCATCGGTCCTTGCCATGCTTTAATTCCGCTTAGTGTTGTCTTGTCATACTACTTATGACGACTTTCCTTTTCCCGCGTGTTTCCCTTTGTATGTAACCGTTGTTCGTTCCTTTTCCGAATTTGTGTTTCAAACGTT
>WSFP011482145.1:0-16005 GCA_009831015.1 Picea engelmannii | reverse complement strand
TCTCTATTGTATTGTGTATCTTTTGCGTTTTAGTTCCACATTTGTTTTTATTTTATTGCTTCACGATCCTTTTTTTCTAACAGGTATATGAAGTTACATGGTATTACACCAACCAGATAGGCTAGGACCTTGGAATAAATAAAGAAAGTGTTATTAAAGGATTTCAAAAAGACGAAGTCAGAATCGCAGTATATTACTGAACTAGAGGAGATCAATTAGGTGAAAACAAATTCAGTATGGGATTATGATCAACACTTTAAGGATGTAATGGGGAGACTGAATTTTCAGATTCCATATCAACAACATCAATGGTGGCTCATTGCAGGATTACTACCCCACATTTGTAGACCCCTAATTCAATAGAAGGTTGCATCGCAACCCAAGGAACTAGAAATCGAGATGAAATTAGAGTCGTCACTGGAAAAAGACACTTGGGGATGGCATAAGTTCAGACGCAATTAGTCACGTTAACAATTCATCTAGCTGAGCTTACCAAAGGAAGGGAAAAATGAGAACAAATTTTGTGTACCAAGTGCGAGATGGAGGGCCACGACAAGGACGAATGCCCAACTTTCACACACTACTTGGAAGTAGGAGCACTGAATCCACTACCCGGGAGAGGATACTGCAAAATCTATAAAAAATGGGGACATCATCCCACTGAGTGTCCATTACTACAGAAATACCAAAGTACTCCAAAGAACTTGTTTTGCAATTTTTGAAAATTAGTAGGACATGAAGAAAATAACTTATGTGCATTCGACCTACTAAGGGAGCACACATCATATGTATACCAGATCTAGGAAGATAATACCAATGTGGATGGGAGAGGTGCCTAGTATAACACTTAGATAAGTTTCAATAAGGGGAACAAATAAAATTTTGGCAGAGGTCGAGGTAGAGGGAATATTGGTCGCGGAGGAAGATGATTGATTATCTGTTATAAAATCAACCGGGACACTTGGTCTGATATTTCTAGAACCCATGTACAACGTGCACATATTACAGAGCACTGAATCACGCAATGGAGGATTGTCCCCAATTAGTTGCAAAATAGCAGGCTAGAGGAAACCCAAATCAAAATCCGCATCAGAATCAGAATGTGCAAATGATATCAGTTGAAAAATGCATTGAAGGAAAAAAAAATCGTAATCGTTTCACACAGAGAAGCTTGCACAAGTGTTGATATGGAAACTCAAGGAAATCAAACGGAGAAGTGGGTAAGGAATTTAGTGGGGCTTATACCAACATTCAATCCATAACAGAAAAAAAGAGACATATCAGAGTGCACGAAAGGAAATAATTGAACCACATGGGGAAGCATCCACATCATGGCTACCTCATATAGAATACCCCGTGGTACTTGAAAATTCAAGTGCGCAAGTAAGTACACTAACTGAATTATTAAAACGTTGTGTAGAACTTATGAGAGATAGAAATGCGCTTAGTATATTATTCAAAATGATTGATCATTGCGCAAGAGGAAGGGACACCCCTGACACACAGTGAATGGTAAACAATTTACTGTGCAGGAAGAGAACCAATGGGGAATTCAAGTTTAATGCATAGATTGGAGAATACGATGTGGATAATGTTTTCCTAGACTTAGGATCGGATTTCAATGTACTACCTAAGCATACATGGGATATGATGGGTGAACCTGAATTAATATGGTCCCTTGTCCAGTTAAGTTTCATGAATCAACATAATATAGTCTCGATAGGGCGACTAATGGGGGTACCTATAAACATCGATGGGGTGCACAACATGGTAGATTTTGAAGTAATTGAGATCGTAGATGATAGTCAACCATATCCAACTTTAATGGGACTAGAATGGGTAGTTGATAACCAGGAAATTATTAACTTGAAAATAAGGGATATGACCTTCTAGGTCGGGGATCTAAAGGTTATTGCACCCTTAGACCCCTGAGAAGGGAAGAGATATACAGAGTCAATAAGAGCGAACGACATGGAAAATGTATATAATATGATTGCATGCATGGAGGATTATGTCGAGCTGAAAATGGATGGTGTGCTCATTTGGAGAAGTTTCAGTTCATGCGCATCAGATTCAAAGGTTGGTCTAGAGAATTGGTATTAGAAGATGCATGAAGTATCAACTAGAATATGTGCCCTTATAAACCGGTCTTTGCACTGGATTGGCACAAAGCTATATGACTCACCCAGGTACGATGGCCTAACTAATATTAATGTGTTTATAAAATCATTTTAATTATAGGTACCTGAACAACGAAGGTTGTTAGCACTATATGTCATCTTAAAATCAACTCCATCTAGATGGTGGGTTGCACACATAAAGATTATTAAGGACTAGGCACAATGTAGTAGACTCATGCAGATACGATTTGGACCTGAAGCAGAAGTAAGTGCAAAAAAAAACATAGGATAAAGTGACTTGGTGGATCACATGGAAAAATGTAAGGCTTTAGGGCGATCAGTATCAGAAACAAAATGGTCGCACCGATTCATACACACATTGGATACAATCCCAAGGAAATGGTATTTAGAATTGGAGACGCATAGAGAGAAATAAGCATGGGAAGGATTGGTCCAGAGATTCAAGGTCAAGTTCACATTTGAACATGAATCTCCCTCCATAAAATCATCCCTACAGGCCATCCTAACAAAGATATTTTCGAAGGTAGAATCAGTGGAAGAAGAACCCCTAGGCAGTGCGCACATAACCAAATTAACACTCTAGAATCTATTGGAATACTATAATGTCATAGAGGAGCAATATGATGAAGGGGGCCGTAGGAATTTCTAGGTACCTGAGACAGAAGGCACACACGCAGTATAAGGGCCAGAGCTGGTATCCCTCGCATACACACAACCAATAAATACAAAGCAAGTCAACATTGGGACAACAGAGAACCCTAAGTTTGTGCACATATGATACTATTGGAATGATGAGACAATTGATAAGGTGGAAGAATTATTACGAGAATATCAAGACTTATTTCCTACCACATTTTCATACATAAATGGGACAACATGCGACTTAGGGGAGATAAATATTCCACTAAAACCTAGAGCTAAGCTAATACGACAAAGACCGTATAGGTTGAACCCAAGGTATAAGGAGAAGGTTAAGGATGAACTAGATAAAATGCTCGACACTAAACTCATTGAACCAGTCGAAGAATTTGAATGGATTATCCCTATGGTGGTACAGGAAACGAATACTCGAGGGATTAGGATCTACGTTGAATTAAGGAATCTGAATGATGCATGCTTACATGACCCATTCCCAACACCATTCACTGATGAAGTACTGGAGAACGTAGTAGGTCAAGAAGCATATTCATTTACTAATGGATTCTTTGGGTACCGTTAGATAAAAATTGTGCAAGAGGACAGACATAAAACCACATTTGCGACATAATGGGGAAGTTATCAATACATGGTGATTCCATTTGGATTAAATAATGCTCCTACAATGTTTTCTAGAGTGGTTGTGGTCACATTCAAAGAGTTTATCCATAAATTTTTGGAAGTGTAATTATACGATTGGAAAATATTCAATCTACTATAGGATCATATCGAAATTATTTGAATCATGTTATATCGATGCAGACAATGTCAGATTTCTATAAACTTAAAGAAATGCATATTTTTGACACCATTCGAAATTCTACTTGGACATATCCTACAATTAGTTGATAGTATGTTGCCTTGACTACCAATTTTTTTCTTTTGCGCCACTGTCATGTCGGAGTTTCTACTTACATATAGGTGTCATGTGGAGTAGTCAAGGCAACATACTATCAACTAATTGTAGGGAACTTGTATAAGTTAGGGGTAGATGGAATCTTGATGCGTTGTGTACTGGAACATGAAAGAACAACCATATTGGAGGAAGCACACATCGGGATTGCTGGAGAACATTACGCAGGAAAAGAAATGACACAGAATATGTTATGCATAGGTGTTTGGTGGCCTACACTATTCAAGGACGTGAAGGAGTATTTTCAATCTTGTGACGTATGCCAAAGAGTGGGTAAAAAATATTGACGTGATGAAATTCCCTTAAATCCACAAGTTACATTGCAAGCATTTGATAAGTGGCCTATTGATTTTGTGGGTCCAATCAACCCACAAGCAAGGAGATCAGGAGCAAGTTACATCATCACTATGACCAAGTATTTAACCAAGTGGGAAGAAGAAACACCTGTTACAGATTGCAATGCAGAAACAATCGTGTGGTTTCTATTCTAGAATGTAGTCACGAGGTATGGATGTTCACGCATACTACTTAGCGACCAAGGTATGTAGTTTCTTAACCAAAACATTGTTGCATTATCTAAGGAATTTCATATTTATCATTAGAAAAGCACACCATATCACCCTCAGGCTAATGGCAAAGTAGAAGCTTTCAATAAAATTTTGGAGAATGCTTTCACCAAGATCTGCAATGTTGGAAGAGATGATTGGGACCTATGCATCCCTGCGATACTATCGACATACATAACTACAAGTAAGAATTTGACAGGGAATACACCATTCCAGTTGATGTATGGAAAATAAGAGATAATTCAAATGGATTTCATTGTACCTAGTCTATGCATTGCATCCATCACTGAGCTTTCAGCCGTAGATACAATAGAGGAGATATTGGAATAGTTAGTCCAGCTGGGGGAGGAAAATTTTTTGGTCGGATTGCATCAACAAGTGTAGAAATCTAGAGAGAAGGCCTGACATGATCGACATATTAAGACCAAGAAATTCTAAGTTGGCAACTTGGTACTGCTCTACGATAGTAAGTATATACAACACCCAAGGAAGTTTCTCATGCACTGGTTAGGGCTTTATGTGATCCAACATATAATAGAGACAGGTGTTGCTTGGTTGGGAAACTTGGATGGAAATATCTTGGAAGAAATGGTGAATGGAATTCGGCTGAAGATCTATAGAGATAACCGATCATCTGCGCAGTGACCTGTGTAGTGAAAAAAACCTTGTATTATAGTAGATGTACCATAGTAGCAAGGAAAACAAGAAAAACAACATAAAAAGTCAAAAAAGAGAAAAACCATAAAAAGTTGGTGATAGGAGAAAGGAAGAGAGTAAGAAGAAACCAAAGGTATCAGAACTTGCATAGTTGGATTGATCATCTTACACAAAGTGAACACTAAATCAATGTTCCATGTGAAGATAGGGACATGCCCTCCTATGACGAGCAACACATTATAGTGTACGACGACACAAAAGACCATTAAATACATTTGGATGACCGACGTGATGGGTCATTATAGAGATGTATAAGAATTTACTCCAGCAAACCATCATAAATCATAGTTGATTGGCGGTACGTGAGCGACCTCACCTAAAGGATTTGGTAATTAAGATGCAATGATGGCACAACTCATCAAATCTGGTGGTGAAGGGGATGAGTTAGTTAAAATAGGATGGGAGAGGTACGGTCGGCACAAAACCACAACATCATAATAATATCGTAAGTGGAACTCAATTTTTTCATATCACATTGAGCAAGTAGGAGAGACCCAGCGAGAATAGAGCTGATCTTCAGCTCGCCAAGTAGGTACTTTTAGACAAATGGGGACAGCTCTACCAAGAATAACACCGACCTCCCCATGACAGAGTAGGGAAGGAGATATGGTGAAAAAACATACCAACCTAAAGTTTATGGACCAGGACGTTGGAAAATCACAACCAGTATCGGAGCTCGATGAGGACCCATACTCAGGGTTTGAGCACATACCAAAAGAAGAGACTCACATAGTTTCGTACATAAAAATGCATGACAACCAGACCCGAGTTAGTATCTATTTCTAGGGTTATGAAAGATTCATGATAGTAAAAGAGAAGGAAATGGATCAAGATCCCACTGAAAGTGAGGTTGCCTGGAAATTGACCTCGGATATGATTCCCCAACTGAACCAGAAGATGTGGCCAAAATATGTAGGCGGAAAGGAGGAGGTTGTCAGTATTAAGAAAATTATAGACAAAAAATATGATTATAGGAGGAGGTGGCTTAACACCTATTGTTCCTCCGAGAATCTATGTTGGCCCACTAGAATACACACCTCCTGATGTTGTTGTCCAGACTTAATAGACCATTAGGCAGGAAGAGGCCTTCAAGAGGGAAAAGGAGCACCCTCTAAGGTGTATTACGATGAAACAAAAATAAATTGATCCATACTTATGAGAGGAATGAAATGAAACCACATATTTATAATGTTAACATAGAGAAGAAGTGAAAAATAACCGAGATACATTAAAACTTTACTTCTATTAAATAATAAATATATTGAAAATTGTAAATGTAGGCTGAAAAAAAGCTTGCTAGAATGGCGGCATCTTATCTATGAGAAGATATGTGACGGCTATGATCATTCGCAAGAAGATGAGTAAAATGAGGCTCTGAAGGCCTTTTTACAATAAAGATGAATGCTAAAACCCTACACATATAAAATCCTAACCCTAGGATATGAAGCGCCAAAATTCATGTGAGCCCCGTTGGGATAAATTAGTACATTAACTTCTCGAGGTCGTAACTTTTGCATACGATCTTCGTTTAGGGCACACGATAGCTTGTTGGAAATATATTGATGAGGAAATTCATTTAGGGGGATCAACCAGAGACTTGGAATATCATTGAGGTTCCTGATAGTGAAATAAAATTGTTTAGGCCCTCAAACTGGCCCTCGAAGTTAAAAACTCCTAAAAATAGTAAATTAACAAAATTGCCAGAAAACTATTTTGAGCACGTTGGAAAAGGTGGGTGGTCACCGATATCCACCTGGATCATAAATAAAAGAAACAAGACTGGATAATAAGTCAGAAACATGGCACAATAAAAGAGGCCACCATTTTCCAAGAGGTCGAAGAAGTTAAGGTTTATGTGCAACAATTCAATTCAACATGGAAGAAGAGGAAACAGGCCTAAGTGGCTTGGGACAAGCCACATGTGAGTGTTAAGGGCATGTTGGACACAAAGTTTTGGATATGATTTTGGGAATAATCTAAGTATAAAGAAAGAATGTAGAAGGAATGATTCGCACAGAAGGAAGGAATCATGCAAAAGGAAGGATTCACGCAGAAGATGGAAAGGGCGCAAAAGGATGAAGATAGTGAAAAGTTGAAAGGATAAAGAAAGTGAGTGATAAAAGGAAGCATAAAAGATGATAGTGCGACTTTCCAGAAATAGAAGGACAATAGAAAATATGTATAAAGAACAAGAAGTAGAAGAAGGAAAATAACCATTTAACTGAAGTTGTCTATGCCATGCATTGTAATGGGTTATTTTGGGATAGATAAGAATAGAACTTGAAACCCTAGATTTTGGGGTATAAATATGTAATGGGATTGGGATAGAGAGAGATACACACATAGATATAGAGAGAGAGATATAGATATCTATGTATGTAAGTGTGAGAGTGTGTGCATGAAATAGAGGTAAGGTTATGGAAGAATCATGAATGTAATAGTCAACCATAAGAATAATAAAGAAGGAGTTTAGAAAGGATATTGTGTCTCATGTTCTTACTTGTCTTTATGCATTCATGAATGATGATATACTTCACAAAATGAATTTATTCTATGAATTGGTTATGATGGAATGTTCATGCATGGTTGTGATCGTTTAGGTAATGAAGAACACGCATAAGTTAAGATCAAGAAGAATGATTAACACATTATCCTCCCTTTCCCTTACTGTTATAGAAACCTGGTTCTTGCAGCCCCAATAGATACCTTGGGTGAGACTTCATCTGCACAAGCAGGTGATTCCTAAAGAGCCAGTGCCTTGAGGGTTTTTTTGGTCACGGTCAACCCGAACCCTGGGTCTGATAACCCCTGTGTAGACATGAAGCAACCAACATGGAGTATTACTAGGGCAGAACTAGGAAATTTGTTGGAGAATTTTAAAACTGATCTTTTGAGCACATTAGGATCTCAGATTGATACATTGAAGGCTAAGAAGAAACAAGAAGAACAAAATGAAGCTTTAGCATTTTTTCTCCATCGATGTAAGTAAAAGCATCCACGCAGAGAATGTCCACTAGATAGTATTCAAGTTTGTGGTATTGGTGTAGATAACTATTCAATAGAGGATTTCCCATTATTTCTAGGACTCAAATCGATTTGAAAAGGTGAAAGAACAATAATGGGATCTCCTTATTATGTTTCACCAAGGATACCATGGAAACCACATACACCAGGTTTGTCCCAATACCTTACTCAACAATTTCCTTCATATTCTAATCCTAATGTTGTACAAAACACTTTGAATACCCCTTTTCCTTGGCAGGCATGTCCTCCTCAGTAGGCTCAAAACCAACGTTTTCAACAAGGTTGGAAAGGACCCTCTTATGGAAACCATCCTTCTTTTAATCCCCAAACATCATATCACCAAAATTATTTTCAACAACAATCTTATCCTTTCCAACAAAAACCATACCCACAACAACAAATTCCACCCACTCAATATTCACAACTGACTCAAAAACCATATTCCATACCTCCTCCACCACAAATCACTCAACCACAATAACTACAACTGCCTTCTAACCAACCACCATCCAAACCAACTCAATTTCCATCACATCCAATATCTAATCCTAATAATAGAGTGGAGTGACGTGGTTATAATGTTGAAGAAAGAACATTACCTACTTATGGAATTGTTTATGTCCAGGATATACACTTAAGGTCTGGTAAAACACTCCATAAAACAACCCCTGTAGTTGTATAAGAAAAATAAAAATAAAAATAAACTCCTAATAAACCTAACACTATTTCACACAAGTGAGTTTAAATTTATAATGAACCATTACAATTCACCAAAACACCTCCTTTTCCAGAGAGGTTAAATTTGGAAAAATATATAACCCCTTTTTTTATCATGAATTATTAAATGAACTAAAGAACATATGTGTAAGGATTCCCTTATTAGAATATATTAATAACATACCCATCTATACAAAAACAATTAGGGAACTATGCCTTAAGAAATCAGGGAGAAAGAAGAAAGACCCAACAATAGTACAAGTTGTTGGAAAAATATCTAGCCTAATGTCGATAAATGTTACAACAGATAAATACGTTGATCCAGGGGTACCAATTGTTACCATATTAATCAACAATATTTATATACCAAAGACCTTAATTGACTTAGGTGCAGCCATCAATGTGATGACCATGGAAACAATTCAAAAACTGAATATTTATAATCTTCGACCTACACCTACAATATTGGAAATGACAGATAGATCTCTAGTAAAACCAGAAGGTGTAGTAGATGATATCATTGTATCCTTGGATTCATAGGCGCATCTCGTGGATTTTTTAGTTCTTAAACCAAAATCTAACTTAGGTGGACACACTCTTATTCTTGGAAGGGTCTCGTTAGCAACAATTGATGCCCTTATTAGTTGTAGATCATGAAATATGATTATTTCAAGAGGGAGTGAAAGAAATCAAGTGACACTTTATCCAATAGCTATATCTATCACTGAATTGGAAAAAATTTCATGTCTTGAAGAAATAGATTCTCAAGAAGAGACTATTCATTATTTTTACAGTATTAATCAAGCTATAAATTTCAGAGAAGAGAATGATGAGAAAGTACTTAATCACCTTATTTCTAATCCGGATATCAAAGAGCAACTTGAATCTTTATAAAAAATATCTACTAATAATATTTTGGAACATGGTTTTTATTAAAATTGTACAATATAATATTTACAATCTTCATTTCAAACTATATTTCCTATAAATACAGTATCAGATTCACACAGTAAAACCATTGAAATATTTCCTGGAAAATGTTTGAACATCAATGTTGATTTGGAAAAATATCAGGAAGAAAGGTTAATTTAATTATTGCATAAATATTCTAAGGAATTTTCCTGGGATTACACAGATATGCAAGGAATCCACCCATATACTTGCACACATCACATATACATAGAAGAGAATGTCAAACCTATTATACAACCACAAATAAGAATGAATCCTATGTTAAAATAGATAGTGAAAGAACAACTTCAAAAACTATTGAAAGTAGACTTTATCTATCATATCTTCGATGGCCAATGGGTTTCTCCCTTGGTTGTAATGCCCAAAAAGGGTGGAAAATGGCGAATCTATGTGGATTATCAAGAATTGAACAAAGAAACTATGAAATATTATTTTCCTCTACCATTCATCAACAAGGTCCTGCACACATTGTCGGGGAAGACATAATTTTATTTCCTCAATGGGTTTAGCGGCTACAATCAAATTAAAATAGCCTTGGAGGACCAAGTTAATATAACATTAACCTATCCCTGGGGGGCATATGCATATAAATTCCTACCCTTTGGGTTATGTAATACACCAGCCACCTTTCAAAGTGCAATCTTGGCCATTTTTTTTGAGTTAATACATGAATGTGTAAAAGTGTATATGGATGAATTTCAGAGTATAGAGATGATTTTGAAGATGCTTTAAATAATCTAGAAAAACTTATAACAAGATGCCTGGAAATGAATCTAGCACTTAGTGATGAATTTTTTTTTATGATGCGAACTGAAGGAATTGTGCTTGGACATCACGTGTCTCCTACAGGACTTAAGGTAGATCCAACCAAGATAGAGATCATTCTTGAATTGTCAATTCCTTCAAATCAAAGAGATATTAGAAGTTTTCTAGGCTATGCAGGATATCATCATAGATTCATAGAAAATTTTAGTAATATAGGCTTACCTTTGTTTAACTTTTTTGTGAAAGAAGCATTCTTTTGTAGGGATACTAACTACCAATCTTATTTCCAAACTTCAAAAGAGAAACCTTTGTCAACACCGATATTAAAGGGTCCAAACTGGAGCTTACCATTTCACATATTCACAAATTCATCTGATACAGTAGTGGGAGAAATATTAAGTCAAAAGGGAGACCTTCTAACCTATGTTATATACTTTATCAACAAAATTGTAAGTCCAACTAAGCTCAATTATACTGTGACTGAACAGGAAATGTTGGCAGTTGTCCATGTTGTGAATAAATTTCGACATTATATAACTGGATACAAAGTATTTGTCCATACGAGCCATTCTTCCATTAGATACTTAATGAATAAACCTATTACAAAGGGTAGAATAACAAGATAGTTGTTATTGTTGCAGAAATTCAATATTGTTGTCATAAATCGACCTGGAAAGGACAATCAGGTGGTAGAATTTCTTTCATGACTTAATAATCCTGGTGAGAGTGTTCTAGTAGAAGATTCTTTTCTAGATGAATTTTTTTTTGCTATACCTAGTAAATCCCCATGGTTTGCAGATGTAGCTAATTATCTAACCCCAGGGAAATTACCAAAGGTTTTTTCACCATGAGAGAAGAAGAAGGTTATCAAACAAGGTGATAGATATTCTTGGATCAAGGGAAATATTTTCTATACTAGAGACGATTTGAAAATATGTATATGTGTTAGGAAAGATGAGTTCTTTGATATTTTAAAAGCTTTCCATGATGAACCATGTGGTGGGAATTTTGCAGATAAAAAGACTATTGATTTTTATATATGAGATGACATCTGATCGATATTTCATTACAATGATGAGTGTTCCATATATAGAGAACATATGGTGACCATCCATTAAAGGATGCGTCCCTTGGATAATAAATGACTATTTATTATTATTATTAATTATTATATGTATATTATTTGATAATTAATAATTATACTATTAATTATTAATCTAGAAGAATGTATTCTCAGTGTTTTCCAAACATCAACTCTCCCTCTCAACGAGGGAGACATTATGCATCATGCCAAGTTTGTCTCTAAAGTATACAAACTTCGCCCTAGACTCATGAAACATGTTTATTAGTACTTGGATATGTCTCTCTCCCACCTAAATCAAGGGGAAACTATCCCTACAGATCTCCCTCTAAGCCAACTGACTCTCTTTGAGATTAGGATCACTCAAGGTCCGCATGTGATAGCATCTACCATCTTAAGTCTTTTATCATTCCTTGACAAATCACCATGACTAGGAAAAATACTTCTTCAAGGTCATTCACCATAGGTACACCCCTGTGAGTGAATGTTAGCCTTATGCAGTTAATTGACATGTGGAAAGCACTTCGAGTCCATATTATTCCTTGTCATGATCAAGGAAGGATTATGCCTCGGCCCATTTACCACAAGTGAACCTTTATGATAAATGTATCCTATCTCTCTTGGTATGCATGCAAATATAGGAGAAGGTCTTCCTAATGATGAAACATAAAAAACCCTCTTATCTAGGGAGGTATCTTTCCATGATTTCTTCATCTAGTAGTCCACTGACTACTCTGTAATCAACTAGTAGCACACAACTATTTTCTAGTGACACATATTCATTTCCAGTGGTACACAACCATTGTAGTAGCACATAACTAGTGTTCAGAGACACACAGTCTCTGCCAGTGTTACAAAACCACCATAGTATCGACATGTATGTCACACATGGCACTCCCATGTGGACTTATAGAGGCTAGTCCCTCTAGGAACACTAGGGTCAACTCCTCATAGTGTGTGACGTCAAGGTAAACTCCCTTGACATGTGCTCATGTTCTCTCCACAAGGGAAGTGTCCTCATGGTCTCTACAAAAGGGACGTTGGGATATAATCCCAAATCCACTTATCCCTTCTCGGATAAGTGTCCTCATACATCAACTCAACTCAGTCACATAGGAGTACTATCTGGAGAATGTCTCAGGAAGATAAAAACATCAACACTCCCTCTCAGTGAGGGAGTTATTCTATTCCATGCCAAGTCTGTCATGAAAGTACTCAAACTTCATCTCAGTTTGGTAAGAACATCAACAACCTGCTCATTTGTAGGAGGGTACTGCACTAGTACTTCCTTCCTATGCACCATGTCTTGGATGTAATGGTACTTGATATCAATGTGTTTTGATTTTTCATGAAACATTGGATTCTCTGAGAGTTTCACACATCTTTGGTTATCATAATGAATAATGGTGGAATCCAACTGATCCAGGAGGCTCCTAGGCTTAGAAAATGCTCAAAAATAAAAGTTCTCATAATTGGATGAAACCAATGCCATTGTGTCTGACTTTTTCTCCCGCTTTCGTCCATATATTTACTTTCTCAAACGGACGTTGTATGCAAGAGTTATCATACTCTGGCCGTTTTCTCAAGCAGGCAAAAAGTCAACAGGTCCAGTCAAATGATGACATCAGCATGACATCAACAGTGCTGACATGGCAGAGACAAGTGGCAACAAGTGGCAGTCCGGCAGAAGGTGACTGGTCAATGACAGGGATCCAACCAACAACTGACAAGTGGCATTTGTTTGGCAAATGGTTGGGTGCCACATGGCCCAGTCATGGGCTACCACATGGCACGATGGTATTAGTTAATGGTTGGTGGCAAAAGTTTTATTGGAGTCCATGGGGTTTGATACCGTAACCTCTTGGGTCATCCCAAGCCTTTGACAAAGGTCCCTTGCTAACGTGCCCTTGGTGGTGCTTGTAACACTAAAACACAAAATAATATAAATAAAGGTGATAAAGTAACAAGGGGGGCGCCCAATGGATAAACCTTGGCCTTGGTTTTGAGGAGAATCCCATGAGACCATGGGGGCGCGCTCCAAAAGGGGCTTAGCCCAGCTAAGTGCCCTCCTTTTTAGCTTGTGATCCTATGCAGATTGCTAATGACCAGGAGCCAAGGGCGCGCCCAGCTCAAAAGGGGCTACTCTGAGTATTTTTGTTAAAAATGGTTTTTTTAACTTCAAAAAAGCCTAGATTTCACTGTTTTTTGGATATTTTGGCCATTTAAAGGGGGATTTGATCCCAACAAGAGGACAGATCCTTAGGGGAAGTTGGGCTTCTCTTATTGGGCCTAAATACTATAAATTTAAGGATTTTTGAGCTTGAGAGGATACTTTTTGATGCAGGGTTTTGAAGGAGCAATTTGTAAATTTTGTCCTTTTTCTCATGTTTTGAGAGGTGTTTTTCTCATGTTGTTGAGGGGATTTTGATGGTGCATGCATGAATCTGATCAAGGAGGTCTTGCATAGCAGACATGAAGCATTGTAATGTAACAAAAAAGAGCATTGTAAGAGAACTTTGAGCATTTTAAAGAGCAATAAAGAGGTCCTCCACTTGGAAGTGGGCCCGGATACGTAGCCAACGATTGGTGAACTCCGTTATCAACCTCTTGTCTCTATTTTTCTTTCTATTTTGCTGTTCTATTCTCTTCATTTGCAGCATGAATATTAATGGATGATCTCTTTATACATTAATAAGCATCAAGTAAAAGTCACATTTGATATTCTGCAAACAAGATAACAAGTTTATATATTTTGCATTCTTAATGATCCGATGCAAAAAGTACATTAAACTAACTTGCGATTTATCAGTAATACCTTCGTTTTTGGAACATGTCCAAATAAATCTGAAAGGATCTTGTGAAGCCACACTACTTTGCGGACTACCACACTAAATGCAATGTACTCTGCTTCTGTGGTGCTCAAAGCCGCATAAGTCTGTTTCCTGGTAACCAGGAAACCATGGCATATCCCAAAGTGAGGAAACATCGGTGCTCTTCATTTCCACTATGATCCCTGCCCAATAAAAGTCATTATATTCCTACAATCTCATGTCAATACTGGAATTATATCTCAGACCATGTCCAACTTTTCCTCATAGGTATCTCAACACATGCTTCACAACAATCCAGTGTGTCTATATCAGTTGACTCATAAACTGGCTAAGTGCACTCACTGGGTAGGAAATATTTGGTCTGGTGTTAACCTGATACATCAATGATCTAATCACTTGTTTGTACAGGGTCTCATCAATCTCGTCAAAATCAGAAGAATATGCACTTAGTTTCTTCAGATTCGTCACCATTGGTGTAGCTATGGGATTACAACTCAAAATCCCAAACTTTTTCAATATCTAAACTGTGTACTTCCCCTTACTCAAGAATATCTCATCAGTTCTCTTCCACACCTCTAGTCCCAAGAAGTATTGCATCATACCAAGGTCCTTCATCTCAAACTTAGAGGCCAACACATACTTTCATTCAATAATAAGGCTCTTTGTACCAGTGAGGAATAAATCATCAACATAGAGGAACAAAATCAGGGACTCACCATTAACAATATTGTAGTATAGGTTGGGATCAAGAACACTTTTGTTGAAGTCCAAAATCATTAGGTATCCATCAATCCTTGCATACCAAGATCGAAGCTCCTGCTTGAGTCCATACAGGGTCTTCTTCAACCTACAGACATGAGACTCCTTCTCATATATCACGAAACCATATGGTTGATCGATGTATACTTCTTCCTCAATCTCTCCATTGAGAAAGGTTGTCTTCACATCCATCTGATGTAGTATTCAACACATAGATGTTGCAAGGGAAATAATCATCCAGGTAGAAGTGTATAGAGAAACATGAGCAAATGTATCCTCATAATATATTCCCTCCACCTGAGATGATCATCTAGCAACAATCCTTGTTTTGTGCTTATCGATGCTCCCATCATCTATGTGTTTGATCTTATAGATCCACTTGGAAGTCACTAAGAACTTCCACTCATATCTCAAAAAATATACCACACATCATTCTTAATTATTGACTGATACCACTCCATCATGACATCTCTCCATATTGTATGACTAGTTTCCTCCTCATAATAGGAAGGATCAGAATCAATGATTATGGATCATAGTTGCGACACAGCATGAATATCTCTGAGTTATCTTTCTCTCTCGAAAGGTACTATGCAGAGATGCATGTCCTTCTTCCTCTTGCAGATTCTGACGATCCCATGAAGGTCTCTTCTGACCTACTACAATATCTTTGGGAACATTAACTTGAGCTACAGGATCAATGGGATCAATTTGATCAATAGGATAAACTATCTCCCTCTGAACTATTGGAGGGTTAGGGGGAGAAGGAACATTCTCTCCTTGTATCTCACTATCAATCTCCATGTGAGATCCTCTAGATCTC
>ML880947.1:2031-18036 GCA_009831015.1 Picea engelmannii | reverse complement strand
TATTCCCTAAATCTCAAAATCTTCCATCATGTTCTATGATAGGTTATTGCTGTTGTTGATTTCTTATCCTCATTTGTGAAACTTCCACTCACTCACCTTACACATCTATCTATTACTCTTTTATGTTCATCTAATCCTTCCAAGTTGGATATGGTTACGATGACTATGTAAATGTGCTGAACCTGCACATAATAGATCTAGCTAAACAATAATACACACATTTGCAGAGAGAATTTGAGAAAGAAGAAGAAGGAGAGAAAGAATGAAAGAATTTAACCGTTATGGATAATGAATAATTTACACATGATATACTCTATATAACTCAATGAATGGGCACCGGAGGAGAACCAATGCGCCATAGTGGTGGTCTAGAGTGATCTGGATACACACCAACAATTACGGGAGTGAACTGCCACCTAGTCTAGTCTATGAGGCAGTTACGAGAGTGAACTGCCACCTAGTTGAGTTAACTAGTCAACTAGTTTTCTGTTAACTGAATGAACAGGGAGTAGTGAGGAGTTAACACATGTAATCAAGGGTAATGCACCAATTTGGTGATGATACCAAGGCAAGGTCTAATTAGCATGGTGATGATCCCAATGTTGCATGGTGACAAAACCAATGCAACATCTAAACTCAACTCAACTAGTCAAACTGAAGTGTCAACTGAAAGAGAATATTCTCTAGGTGGAATATTCTCCCCTAAAATATAGGAGACTGGATAATGACTAATTATGACTAATAAACAAGGAAAAACCTTAGGAAAAAGAAATCCTAGGTGTGTGTGAAGTAACTCCAACACCCCCCCTGAACATCACTATGGTGAAAATAAAGAATGGGTCCCGGCAACGAGGCCATGTTAGGTATCCAAATACAAAAGATACATTGAAAATAAAGTGAGGAAAGAGGGAAAACCTCATGGGAAACCCCCCCCCTCAAGGTACAATGTATATAAAAAGAAGAACTACAGTTGCTAGGCAACTGTGTCCTTCACTCCAAGACGACTTCGCAGAGAATGAAACTTCTGCTCAGTGAAGGTCTTGGTGAAGATGTCTACCATTTGTTCTGTTGAAGGATATAACTGTAATTTGATGATCCCATCGTGTACCAAGTCCTGGATGTAGTGCATGTGGATCTTGATGTGATTCGTCTGCTGCCTCTGAAGTGGATCTCCGCAGAACTTCAGAGTGCTTTGGTTGTCACACCAGACGACGATCGACCAATGAAACTAAATGCCCAACTCAGTGAGAAAATTTTGTAGCCACATACCCTGAATGGTTATGTTAACTACCCCTATGTACTCTGTCCACATCCGGTTACTCACTCAGATGGGCCCGGAACCAAGACTGAGTGAGTAACCAGATGTGGACTTGCGATCGGTGCTATCGCCAAGCCAGTCATAATCAGTAAATCTGATGAGATCTAATGTAGAGTCTGTTTCATAATGAATCCCAAAGGTGATGGTTCCTTGTACGTATCGAAGAATACGCTTTGTAGCCTTCCAATGTAGCTCATGTGGCTCTTGCATGGACTTGGAAACTGCGCCAACTGCATAGGAGAGGTTTGGTTTGGAGTGTGTGAGATATAGCAAGCTCCCCACTAGCCGTCTGTACAATGTGTTGTCAACCAGTGGAGTCTCCCCGCCATCCTCAAGTTTGACTCCTGATAGGAAAGGAGTCGGAGCAGACTTGCAGTCTGTCATGTGAAATCTCTCAAGGAGATCTCATGCATACTTGGCCTGAGACAGTTTGATGCCTGATGCATCCTGACTAATCTCGAGTCCAAGGAAGAAGTGTAGTGGACCCATGTCTGTCATAAAAAACCTGTCATGTAGAATCCTCTTGATTGTAGCAGTCGCTGAAGTCGAGCAACTGGTGATCAACAAATTATCAACGTACATAGATAAAAGTAGAAGTGAATCATCTGTCCTGAGCATGTAGACATTCGGGTCTGATTTACAATGTACAAATTTATGTGACAACAGGTAGGAGTCCATCTTGGCATACCATGCTCTCGGAGCGTGCTTGAGGCCATAAAAGGACTTCTTCAGTCGACAGACCAAAGATGAGTCCTGCATAAATCCTTGGGGCTGCTCCATGTAGATCTCCTCAGAGAGATCACTGTGAAGAAATGCATTCTTCATGTCCATATGATGGACTTCCCATCCCTTGGTTGCCGCAATGGAAAGTGTCAATCGTATGGAATCCATCTTCGCTACTGGAGTGCAGGTCTCATCATAGTCAATACCATGAACCTGTTGAAATCCTTTGGCGACAAGCCTGACTTTGTATCTACTAATCCGTCCATCCGCTGCGCTCTTGGTCCTGTAGACCCATCTGCATCTGACAAGTTTCCTCCCATAAGGAAGGGGAACCAAATCCCAAGTCTGGTTCTCGAGGAGGGAGTTTTACTCCTCCTGCATGGCAGATTCCCAAAAGGGATTTCTAGCAGCCTCGCCATAAGACTGTGTATATGAAGACTGAACCAAGAAAGATGCTCGGAGGGAAATGATTCAGTGGCAGTGAGTGCAACATGAGGCTCCTTGAAATCAGATCAAGTCCTCCTAGTGTCAACTGGATCACCAACAAGATCCCCTGCATTCTGAAGAGTAGTCTGTGCCCACTTGGGTCTCTACTCTGGCTCTGCAACTACATCTGGATGCTCTGACTCAACATCTGACTGTACTGAATCTGAATCTGAATCACCTGATTCCTCAGAATCAGAACTCTCCTCTGAAGAAGAGTCATCATGTGCATTCTCATCATCTCGGACAGGTGGAAGAATGAAGTTGTCTGCATGCGATCGCTGAGGTGCATGCGAGACACTTTCCTCGAATTGGACACTTCGCTCAATGATGAGCCGGTCTGAGAAAAGGTCAATAAGTCTATATCCCGTCACATCGTCGGGGTATCCAACAAAAATGCACTCAGTGCTCTGTGGATCAAGTGTCTTCCTCTTTTCAGAGGGAATTCAGGCCCATGCACGTGAACCAAAAATGTGAACGTGGGTCACTTCCAGTTTGAGTCTGCTCCAAGCCTCGTGGGGGGTCTTATTCTTGAAAGATCTATGGGGAGATCTGTTTTGGATGTATGTTGCACAATTAAGTGCTTTGGCCCATAGTCTCTGTGGTAGTGACTTTTCATGCAGCATGCAAGATGCCATCTCCTTTAGAGATCTATTTTTCCGCTCAACAACTTCGTTTTGCTGCGGAGTATAGGGAACTGTATGCTGCAACTGAATCCATGCCTCATGGAAAATATTTTGGATCTCATGATTCACATACTCTCCCCCATTCTCAATTTGGAGGACTTTGATCTTCTTTCCGGACTGTGTCTCAACCAAGGCTTTGAAATCTTTGAGGTGTTGAAAGACCTCATATTTTTGCCTGAGAAAGTAGATCCAAGTAAAATGTGAGAAATCATCAACAAAAATGAGAACAAACCTCACTTTGTTGATGGATGGATATGGAAAAGGACCCATAAGGTCACTATGGATCTGATCTAAAGGTGCAGAAGCTCTCTGAGACTTTCCTTCGTCGAATTTCTCTTGAGGGTGTTTTCTGAGAACACATCCCTCACATACTCCCTTGGAGAAATGGATGTCCGGTAAACCATCAACCAATATGTGCTTGCTAAGCTATTGTATGTATCTGAAATTCAAATGTCCAAACCTTTCGTGCCATATCCTACTACTTTCATCAGCATGAGTAAGCAGTAAATCAGAATTAGGTTCAATGAATTCATAAAATGTATACAATCTAGATTGATTATTTACCTCACCGATATCAACCTTGGAGTTGGTTTGCATGTCGTAGATGTCCACAGAATTTGGAGTGAATATTACTTTCTTTCCAGTGTCAGAAATCGTCATCTGATACACGGAGAGAAGGTTGACATAACGTTTGGGAAAGTGCAACACATTCTCGAAGCTTCCGTTGGTGAGTTCAATCCTTCCATTGTCGGTGACTTCAACATAAGAGTTGTCCACCATTAGAATAGGAGGACCTTTGCATGAATCCAAAGAAGAATATACTTCTTTTGAAGCAACCATGTGATGTGATGCTTCTGAGTCAACGATCTGAGCATCGAGAGAGGAGTTGATGGCAATTAAGGCATGGCTAGAATTGCCTTTCTTGGAATTCAGATCTTCTGGGTTCTTCTTCTTGGCATCCTCGAGGATGCAATCTCCAAGGTTGTTTTGCTGAAGTATTTGAGACTTCATATCTATTTGTTTTTGCATGCATGTGGATTTTGAATGGAATCCTTTGTGACAGTACGCGCATTTCTACCCTTTTCGTCCCTTTTCCCCTTTGGATCCATAGGCATTGGTGAAGGGTTTTGTGTACCCTTCCTTCTTCGGATGTGCATGAGATTTTTGTTTATCTTTATCTTTATATTTCTGCTATTTGTGGCTACCATCATGCACAGTGAGTGCATGCGCCCTTGGGCCTTTGATTGTGCCCATGTTGATGAGATTAATTTGCTCTTGTGTCAGGGATTCGATAAAGTCTTCAAGAGAAGGCATCTTCCAGGTGGCTCCAGAGGCAAATCTAACAGTATGGAATGTAGATACGAATACAGAGAGTTCAGGACCAAGATTAGAGAGAATGGTGAGAACCATTTGTTTCTCCTCCTTCGATTTATCAACCCTGCAAGCTTTGAGTTGCGACAATAAATCCTTGAATTTTGTAAAGAAATATTGGATATTGTCGAAGCTTTTTGAATCCAATGTGAGCAGCTCCACCTCCAGCACGTGTCCCCTCATCTCATCCTTTTTTCCAAAGAGCCCTTCCAAGGTGGTCCAAGCTTCATTGGGATTCTTACATGAAGATATATGAAAAAGGAGATCGGGAAAAATAAGACTGCAAATTGTTCCGAGTGCCTCATCCATGCGATTTAAATACTTGGATTTTTCTATGGCTGATATCGGTTCTGTATCTGTATTCAAGGTTAACCTGTACAACCCCCTGGTTCGGAGATGTATGGATATTTTCTCCTTCCATGCAAAATAGTTGTAAGGTGTAAGAATGAATTCTTTTTGGAAATCCATCTTTCCGTTGTCTTCAATCTTTTGTACCTGCAAAATTTTTTGGTGTATCTTTTGCTTAGCAGTTCGTCGGCTTTGATACCATGTAAATGTGTTGAACCTACACATAATAGATCTAACTAAACAATAATACACACATTTGCAGAGAGAATTTGAGAAAGAGGAAGGAGAGAAAGAATGAAAGAATTCTCATTAACCGTTATGAATACTGAATAATTTACACATGATATACTGTGTATAAATCAATGAGTGCGCACTGGAGGAGAACCAATGCACCATAGTGGTGGTCTAGAGTGATCTGGAGACACACCAACAGTTACGGGAGTGAAGTGCCGCCTAGTTTAGTCTCTTAGGCAGTTACACGAGTGAACTGCCACCTAGTTGAGTTAACTAGTCAACTAGTCTTCAGTTAACTCACTAAACATAGAGTAGTGAGGAGTTAACTCAGGGAATCAAGGGTAATGCTCTAGTCTGGTGATGATGCCAAGGTAAGGTCGAATTAGCATGGCGATGATCCCAATGTTGCATGGTGACAAAACCAATGCAACATCTAAACTCAACTCAACTAGTCAAACTGAAGTGTCAACTGAAAGAGAATATTCTCTAGGTGGAATATTCTCCCCTAAAATATAAGAGACTGGATAATGACTAATTATGACTAATAAACAAGGAAAAACCTTAGGAAAAAGAAATCCTAGGTGTGTGTGAAGTAACTCCAACAGACTACAATCAATTATCATCATTAAAAAATTTGCAAGTTCATACTCTGACCTTCCTTCATAAGGTAACTTTATTAGATATATACCACTGACATTGGGGATCAAACTTAGAAACTTCCATTCATTTATTCAAATCCTTGTCTCTTTGTACTTATTTTTTCGTCTTCTCATTCTAATAATAGGTTTACTATCCTTCCAGGCTAGTTGCATACACATTGCTTCTAGTTTTGACTTCATTTGATATGTACTTTCATGGAATTGTACTACTATTTCTCAAGTTGATAAGTTCATTGTGTTACCTTTATTCCCCCCTTGAGAGGTGGCGTCCTCAAAGTAAAATCAATAAATATCCATTTCATTATGCCTTACACTACTCATATTTCACCTTGAATCCATCTTATATTTGAATCCATCATTCATATCAACACTAAATTGACATTGCATCATTACTGTGAGGTTGTCACTTTCATTTAACTTTCTCTTCTCTTGATAATGTTTTAAGAGTGGATGTCTACTATGTCGACCCAAATTTTAAAACTATCATATCAAAGACACAATGCAACGATAAATCAATTTGAAATCAAAGAAAACAAATCATGTATAAATTAAAGTGAAATTTGATAATGAAGTCCAAACTACTAAAATAAAACATTTTTTTTTAGGAATCATTAGTTACATTTTTCCTTCTGTTCTTATTAAATCTCCTTTAATATCCAAAATTAATTATATATATATATATATATATAACTCAAACTCTTTATAATTTTATCATATCATAAAGTGAATTTAATTGTATTATATATATAAGACTTATAAATTTTTTTATACGATATATATAAATATTTTTTTATCATTATCTTTTCCAAACAATATTGACATTCTAAAAATGTAAATCATTCTAATCATAATAATATATTTATTTTAATATTAGTATATACTTGTATCCTTGGTCAAATTACAACATTTTCATCAAGTGAAGTGTTTACTATAAACAATTATGCCTTACTCTCTTTACTTGGCTTTCTATATTTTTTCAAATTTGACTTTTCTCCGGATAGTAACTCTAATGTATGTAAACATGCTTTATTTTATGCACAATTTGTATTTCACCACGTCGATTTTAACCCTTTTTACTTGCAATTATTTTAACCAAAAATATATAAGACTATTTAAATTATTTTACAACTAAAAAAATCAATAACAATTAGAAACAATTTACTTTCATATAAAAATTTACCAAAACAAAACCTTATCAAAGAATTCTTTCTATATTAAAACTTATAAAAGCATAAATCTCATATAACTTACTTCATTATAAACTTTAAAATACTTATTTTATTAAAAATAAAATTCCATATCATATTTCAAACTTTGAAATTATATTATCTTTACTCATTTTAAAACATTACATACTTTTTACTAACCATAACATTACATACTTTTTGCTAACCATAAATAAAAGACATTAAAAAACACTTTTTCACACATACAAGCTTTAAATTCCTCCCAGATATTGCAGTGTTGCAGCTTCAACTCATACAATTTAAAAGAGAATCGTGGATATCAGTCCAAGGCCAGCAGGAGGCAAAGAATTCCTATCCTGATATTGGAGTTGTGATGATAAGTGGAAATAAAATAATACAATGAATTCCCACCCTGACAAGAGCATATACCAAGGCATTTTCTATACTTGTACATATCTTTCATTTCATTTTTCCTTTTTTGGGCAATTTATTCCATGCGACCAATATCATATTAAGTGATTACAATTGAATATAAAAAGTCGTCCCGATAAAAGGATAGAATTACATCTTGTTGACCCATTTATGAAACACCACCTACACATTTATAAACGGATTTTTTTAATGGGAAGAGTAACATAAAATATACAAATTCTTACCCAATCATCGATCGTAAAAAGAATTGCCTTCCTAGAAAGATGAAATATCTCCTAAACTAGTTTAGGAAAGACCATGTAAACAATGGACCGATTAGTATGGTGGGATATTTGAGAATTGATGTAGATTTCCAGTTATGAAAGACCATGTAAACAATAGAACCGATAAGTATGGTGAGTATGGTGGGACATTTGAGAATTGATGCAGATTTTCTTTTTGGAGGTTGTTGAAGTAATGGTAATTCAAATTGGATCAACCCGAGTGGGAATATAACTCTCTCTATTAGTCTAAGAGAAAACGGTTTAAGATGACGGCCCACCGGCCTGAAATCCTTGTATGTTCTACTGAATAGGCCTAAACTGCTACTGCGGTGGCCGACGCTGCTGCCGATGCTGTGGTCCCCGATAAGGTGTCCGTTGCTGAGGCGTCGGTCGTCGTGGTGTAGTGAAAGTGGATCCCCTTTGGAAGCCACAATATCCTAGCTTATGTCTGGCTGGTGTCTGATTCTGCTGTGCTCTATATGACATTTTCCCTGCTAATCTCACTGGAGGCTTGGTCTGACCCCTACTGATAAGCTCCTCCTCTGCTATGAGGGCCTTCTGGACGACATCATGCAAGGTTTGAGGCATCAAAATCCTGACTTTTGCACGTATGCTGTCGTTAAGGCTGAACACAAACCTATTGACCTTAAGTTTCTTAGTGTTAAGGTGCGGAGCATACCAGAGCAACTCCATAAAACGGGCCTCGTACTCGGGCACCATACGACCTCCCTGTCGTAAGGCGTTGAACTCATTGAGCTGACGCTCAATGAATTCCTCTGAAAGGTACCTCTCTCTGAACAGTTCCTCGAACAGTTCCCATGACACGTCTTCGACGACCATGTTCAACTGCGGTAGGAGCGTCTTCCACCATAGAAGAGCGCTCCCCTTCAGTTGAAAGACCGCCATGCGGACCTTCATATTGGAGGTATAATCACGAAGTGCGAAGCACATCGCCATGTTCTCCAACCATGCCTCGGCGGTTGCGTCATTCGGGGCACCAAAGAACTCAGAAAATTTGACCTTCTCGAGTTCACGGTGAATGCTACCAGTACTGACTAGAGCGCGCGGTGGAACCTCAGCGGGTGCCGACGCCCTGGCCTCATCTCTGTCCAAACGACTGATCAGAGCCTCGGACATGCGCTGAAAATATCTCATCATTCCGACTACATCACCAACTGCTATCTGCTCCTATCCGAGAACATGCTCATCTCCCTGTGGGTTAGACCCCTCAGGCGTGGATGCTACTGGAGGCGTCGCGCCTCCTCCCCTGGCACCCTGTCGTCTGCCTCCATGGCGTCCTCTAACCATGATTACCTGCACGCACACAAGTCAACTCGATCAACAACAATATAATCAATCATATCAACGAAAGTCGTAGCGATCCCAAGTCGCGGGTTGAACCTCGCTCTAATACCATATGTAACAAACCTCCAGTTTAGTTACGACAACAAACCTCTCATAACAAGTGCATTTTTTTTTGTGTGTGTGCGTGTGTACAAGGGTAATAAAGACATTATACTCTGCGTCGCAACACGACGACGAACAAGGCGCAAACAACTCACGCAACAACAACATGACGACCAAACATAGAAACACATCAATCACCTGGAAGAAATGTATGACATTCACTCTACAAGAATAAGAATGACTACCCACCCGTCCTACCCTACAATGGTTAGGACCTCCAGGACACATAAGCAACGCTCAAGCCCAGGTTCCCATTGATTTTGACCATTTAAGGTCTTAGGGCTGGCGACTGTTCTGAGGAACAAGGAGGTGTCTACATCTCGCCCGACACAAGTAGACCAAGACTGCTAAGCTAAGTACAATCATCCCAACGACCCAGTGCTCCCAAATTAATTACACAAGTAACTAGAACCCTTATAGTAAGCAAAACCAATCACATTGAACGTTCACAAAACTACGTGCAAACATTAATTAATATTAAACAACAACCATTAATCAAGGTTTAAAGGGTCATTATCTGAGGTTTAATAACGACGTTAAGTACAGATCGAGTTACTAGTCTAACCTCCATTAGACAACAAGTTACCAACCGAACTTAATCATGAATTACGACTCAACTTAGTGAGTCTAGGATACGATCGTTGTTATTGTACAATCTAACTTTAACCTTAAAACAATCATGAGTAGTTCTGATTTATAATTTGTCATTTAGGTGCCATCTAAATCAACATTAAATAGACATCAATAAGCAAGTCTGAACTTCGACTTGGTTAAAATATAATTAACATCAATTATATTCTAACTAGCTTGTCTAGGTTATAAATTAGCCATTAATTGAATAGTCATTAAATGCAATCCATTTAGCAAAATACTATTGTCCAATGTTACAATCAATTGACTAATCTAATTTAACACATTAACTGTATACAACGGTGTTAACTATATCAAGGTATCTCGTTATTAAAGTGACACTAGTAATCAACCTCCTTATATCACAGGTTATAACACTTTCGGCAAGATTAATTACATCACACTGTCATCATAAATAAAATTTGTTGGCGATTAAATTGCAATTGTTGTCTACATTATATAAGAAGTTGTGGTCAAAATGAATTCCATTTTAATGCAAAGTTTAAATCCATTTAATGCTATCTTCCTATTTTTGAGCAGTGTATCAACCTTAGTCATTCGCTTCCCACACTTTCAAGGCATGCTAATACAATATCTTATTTTTTTTAAAACATAAACTTCAATGGGTGAGCCGAGCTCATTGATAAATGGAGGGATAGACCACTACTTATCCTTCCCTAGGGTTCATATTCATGACTTGAAATGTAACAAGGAAGATATAAGTAAATACTTATTTAATCGTTGTCTATCCTTTGTTGTGCGAATAACTTGATTGATCTAATCTCATCTCTAGAATCTTCAACAACTTGCACAAAAATCAAATAACCACACCCTTTATCATTTCGAGATTGACATTTCAAAAGGGAATAAGATTTGTAAAATTTAAAAAGTGAGCGATCCATCTTAATTGTGATGCTCATAATTGGTAATAATCAGGGGAATGACCACACAGTTGTTACATAACACTATTACATAACAGTTGTTACATAACACTATTACATAACAGTTGTTACATAACATGATTTTAAGGGGAATGACCATGCAACCGTTACATACACTATTACTACACAGCTGTTACATAACACGATTTTCAGGGGAATGACCATGCAGCCGTTATATACACACGAATGTGCAGAGGTAAAGGAATAAACAACAAATTTATACAGTTCGCAGAGGTGAAAGTCATAACAAAACCGATTCAAGAGGTGGCATTAATCCAGCGATGTGCCCAGGTATAAAATCTCCCCAAGAATAATCATAGGTATAAAATCGCTAAGGTAACAGGGAGTGTAATATATAGTTGTTGTGCAATACTCGTCAGAAGGTAATTATCTCGCTGGCAGTAATAATGAGAACAGATTCGTTGTGCCCTTTCTCAACAATTGTAGGCTAGCTGTTAGATTTTCCTCAAATACACTCACGCAGGAAGTTGCACAGGTAAAATCGCTCCAAGATGAAGTCACTCAAGTAAAAAAAAAAATTCGCTCAGGTAAAAATTTTACTCAGGAAAAAAAAACTCAAACTATACCCAAGGGATAAATGGTCGACACTGATATGCATAAACACTACCTCAGTAAAATTTCCGAGGTGTTAAAGTGGTAGGGCAGATGAAGTTTATAAAATGTTTAATATTAGAAATGTAAAATCGCCTTGCACAGTCGGTGAAATAATACAGGGTATCAATGCCCAGGAAAGCCAAAAGAAAATCGCAGAGAACAGTAAGAGGAACGCAAGGCTAGATTGGCCATTATCAATGAAGAACATACAACAAACGAATTCACCTTTACATGATATTCACACAGTTAAATTTCACCATTTATGTGATGAGGACGCAAGGTTGGATTCTCCATCATTAAACAAAACTCAGGGTCAATATTTTACAACGATCACATATCGCAATTGCCGAAGTCATAAACAATTTTTCTTTTTCATCCATTACCGAATTACAACAACAGAGTTAATATTTTTACATCCGTTACACAATTATAATCTCCGAAGTAATAAAAACCAGTCAATCCAACAAGAACCAAACACAGATAGAAGTTAAATATTTTTCATCTCAGAATACCAATATAAAAATGCTGACAACAATAAGAGAATGCTAGGGCCCTAAGGATAACTCATCGAGAGGATCACAGGGGTTCTATCAGTCGAGGCATATAAAATAAACAACAAGGAAGCAAGATAATCCAAACGCCAAGGCCATACTGAAGGACACAAGTCAAACAATCAGGCAAGGACATCCACAGAGGTAGATGACTAAAAGGTTTGCCTTCGCTTCATCATCCTCGCACAGAAAAGCAGGGCGTTGAGATCCATAGGTATTTTAACGTTAAGGCGACGACCCTAGATCAGGCTCCTGGACTACTGCTCAGGTGAGGACTGACGAGCCAGGGACAAAGACTAAACAACCTCAAGGTCACAATCAACACCACAGGGCGGTCACGACATGTGGGAAACCAAGGCCATAGGAGATGACAACCAAAGAGCTAGGCTAAGAAAATTTCAGCTATCAATCTAAACATCCAATCTACTTACATAATCAACATGCAGACCCAATCATAAAACCTACAACATTCTACCATTCAAACAAAGAAAGCGTACCGTTGCCTGTTCGCCCGCTCTGAGTGACGTCCACGCGCTCCATGCAACTCCCGCTCGCCGACCGTCGAGACTTCACCGATACCTCCCAGCCAATGCTAGGGGTACTCTTCTTCCCCCTTAGCCCTCCGAGCCGCAAAGGGGCCACACACACTATCCAAAGGTTTCGTCTAACTCCCAGCTCGCCTCGCAAGGCCGAGCTACCACTCCTCTCTGAGCTGGGTATCCCAACTCCCACAAGTAAATCAGTCAAGTAGATATTTCTGCAGTGTAACGTTACGCAAACAAAAGATGATCCTTCCTCCTTCTCCTTCCTTCATTATATAGAATTTCAAACTTCCTCTCTTTCCTAAAATCTTATTTAATTAAAGTTTTAAAAATAAATTCCTAAAAATTCCTCTCCGTACAAGTGTCACCCATCCCCTACATTCCTCCATTATTTAATTTCTTTAATTAATTAATTATCTCAAATCCCTCACCCACCTAGTGTTACTCCTAGAATCACTCCTAGGTGTCCCCAAATTCCCTTACAGGTTTTAAAGGCTTTCCCTATTATGAAGTTGCTAATTTAGTTTAAAATTAGAAATCTCTTAATGGTCGATTCTTTACTAAGTTGATTTTCCGTTTTTTCCCCCCTTAAGTTCCCCTTTTCCCCTTTTTATGTTACCTCTTTTCCCTAGTTTCCTATTTTTTTTTTTTTTTTTCCCTCTTTCCCCTTTTTACTTAGAACTCAAAAAGGCAGGTGTGGAATTTAACCCCTTTTCCCTTTTATCATTTAATTAGTATTTTTTTTTTAAATTATCAAAATGATAAAATAATTAATTTCCCCTTTTTACATTTATTACCACAGATTTTATTTTTATGAATAACTTAATTTGTTACTCCCTTCATGTTACAAGATTTAACGAAGGTCAAAATTATTATTTAAGTTATTTATTATTATTATTATTTTTAGAGAAGACAAGGGTCTACCACTAGCGTAATTTAGACTTAGGCCTTAAATTTCGTACTGGGCGACATTTAATTAGGGAATTTTTTTTAAAATTACTTAACATGTTATTTGTCTTAGGGCCATCTAGGTTCATCCCTCTATCATCAACAACGCGACGTGCCCTTCAGGATGCACTAGGTGCTCCAAGGGTGCCACTCGCCTCATTTGTTCCTTTACGCGACGTGCCCTTCAGGATGCACTACGTGCTCCAAGGGTGCCACTCGCCTCTTGACTGATTTGGTAGACATCAATAACCCCTGGAGTCAACACTCCACCAGGTGAACTTGTGGGAGACTAAGGGCCTCTAAGGAATAAGGCCCCCGCCTTATTGCGCGCCCCTTAGAATCATTGTGAGCGACTGTCGCAGTCTTTCCTCACGACATCGTGGGTCCTCTCAAACTAGGTAATCGTTAACCTACAGTTCGAGCCATGACATGAGTGCTAGTAGGCTGTGGCAGGGCTATTGTCCACACCTCTCCCTCAACATCTCTGGTAGTCGTGTGTGACCCCTTTACTCCATATGTGAGTCTGGTCGACAAGCTATCGTCAGCCTGCATCATCAACAAATCATGTCAGAACATATCCATATCATATCATCTAATCATATGCACTAATACCACAGTAAAACAATCAAACCCCAATGGTATCACTCCCCGACTCGATCCAGAGTCTAAGGGGTTCCATCGATGCCTCGACATCCTCTAGGTCCGTAATCCTGCACACTCAGTAAAACCGAGTCAATAACACCTGTCTATGTCAAAGCGGTAAAGCAACATGTCATCAACCCATAACGCCTCATAATCAACATCAAAAGTTTTAATAGCATAATAATCTGGATCACTTGCGAGCAAGTGTCCTCAAAGAATAAGTTCGCTCAGTGTGCCAGAGCGAGATGTTACAATGACCAATTGTAATAATTTCCCACTGTTAATAGAATGAACATGATAAGAAATATAAGCTTTAAAGAGGCCTAAAATTATCTCTACTACAAGCTATACTAATTGTCCACCTTCCAACACATAGAAGTCAATTTACATGTTGAAATAAACCCATCTTAACAAGATGAGATGTTATGTACCAATTGCTTAAAATATTGTATGACATAACATAAGTACACACCATGTACACCAATGTGAGCATGGAACATAGCTCCAATATAGATAACAAAGATGAGTTACACAATAAGTCCTTAAAGAATAGGAGAATCTCTTCCAAATATTCACATACATTCATACATTACAATTCACATATCTCCAATAATGAATACATAATCTCTATATATACCTATTCACACCTACACATGAGGCCCTTACTATTAGGTCTACCCTATTACACACACACACATTACATGTACATTTAGCCCCAATATAACCGCCCCCCCCCCCCTCCTTGGGGTCATATCATATACATTTAACCCTATTATATTCCCCCCTTGGGTCATAACATTAGATTTATAAATATGAGCCACAATTTTTTCTATTGTATAGGACTCCATCGAATTAACCACAATGTGAGAAAAACAAAATTTTCAAGAAGGGATTTTGCTGAACTATATATTCAAATTCAATAAAGCACAGTTGCAATAGGCTTTTTTTTAGCACAAATTTTTTTACGCATGTCATAGACACTTGATCTATCATGTAGGTGATTGTTAAGACTCATGATTCTTCTTTTAAAAGTTCATAAATTCTATTCTCTTTAGTCTTAAAAAGTATCCCCCCACCCCCAAATTTGTTCAGAAAGTTGCATCAATGCAAAGAGGAGTCCATAGGTTGCACAGGTCAAAATGGTGCAAACAAAGTCTAGAATGAAGTGGGATTTGTTTACTCCTTCTAGTCTCTTATTGCCTGATTGGATACCTAGAAAAATATCACTCAATTTATGGAGCATGATTAGATTCAAAATATATGAAGTTATCCTATGTCAAACCACAACAAAAAAAGAACAAGGAACTAAAATCCAATTGTGCCGTGAAAAGAAGAGAGATAGGAACCATCTCCATTTTGAAGGAAAACAAAGTTTCCATGGTTCCTTTAGAGCGTTTTTGAAACTTTGATCCTAACCTACATATTGATTGATGAGGCAAGATCTCAAGGATGCGTTCACACTCTTAATGCAGCTTAAAAATCACCCCTTTTTACAAGGTTTGGTAAACCATGGATTTGCTTTGGAATTTAAAAGATGGGATCAAGAGACATAAGTAGATTTGGATGAGTTGGGGTTTTTGTTAACATATAAGTTTATCAGGTAAAATGGTTTGCTAAAGTATCGAGTCAAACTGTACCTTGACACCATTCAAGAAAGATGAAATTATCAATTGCATAACTTTGAAAGATAGAAGTACCTTGTTACAACCACTTAATCAATATTAATTAGTTCAGATTTAATCTTTTAAGCATATGATTTTAATCTTTCTTCAGTGTAATGTTCATATTTGAGTAATGGTTGCATATATGGGAAAAAAACTTCTATGATAATTATCATGAATAACTTGCATGCAATATGTAGACATTCATTGAAGACAACAATCAAATCTAGAATAATATTTACACACAAGAACAATTATATCTTATTATTTTGGATCTATAATCGAATCTACAACCAAATCTATC
>ML880946.1:5740-16006 GCA_009831015.1 Picea engelmannii | reverse complement strand
ATCTTGAGCATAGCTTGAAGATATATTTCGAGTAAGAGAGGAATTGCAAGTTCTCATGGACACCAATGGAGACTTGAATGTGATTTGATGTGAGGTTCTTGAATTCTGAAGAAAGTTTCAGATCTGCATTCTATGGGATCAGATATGCCATAGCAACTCTGGTATGGTTACATAGTTGTCTTGATAGATACTCTTGCTTATTGTATGGTGAGTTCTTAAGGCCTTCTTGGTATGGCTGTTGTGATATGATTATGTTGGTTGATTGATAGAGTGAGAAACACTCTTATGGTTCAGTACTAATATGATTTCCATAGTCTATTGGTTTCTTATACATGATTAAGTAACATTCATATTGTATGGTTGAGGAGCATGAGTAAGTTGTGGGAGAGCATATATGTGTTGCGATTGGTTATGGTTTAGATTGGACAATGAAATACATAAGTAGATGTGACTGAAGGCTGCAAAGGATCTGATGTTTTTCATAGAGAGAAAACCCTAATTACTCAGAAGGCATATGTAGGTTGTAGTATAGATTGACCGTGTACATACACGAACTATACTACTAGAAGGGCACGTACATACGCGTGCTGCACTACTGACAGGCCACATACCAATTGACATATTGGTATCTATTTTGGATTGATTCCTCTTCTCAGTTGGTGTTGAGTTGTGTAAGTTGTGTTTTGCATTGTATAGCTAGTACTCTTGTGGAGTTGTAACTCTATTCAGTTTTTGTTGATAACCCAAGGATTTTAGTCTGTAATAAAAATAAAATTGTACATACATATTGTGTTCTTTGTGTTCCTTGTGGTGATCACTTATTGATGACATTTGTTGCCGGTATATGTTGTTGATGCATGTTCACATTTAACTAGTTATAAATGACAACAATAAGTGATGAGTAATTGGTGATTGCTAACTAAGGAATTTTGTGAAGGGGAAGTTTTAAAAAGAGTCCTACATTGATTCACCCCCCCTCTCAGTGTGTTCGGTGTGTCCAACAATTGGTATCAGAGAAGGCCTTCACTATAAGCCTTAACAATCTTGGAGGAGATACATGGACACACAAATGGATGTTGAAGTTCCAATTCTTGATGAGGAAAACTATTCTACATGGAGAATAGAAATGAAGGTGCATTTGAAGGAAATAAGAGCGGGTGTTTAGAAAGAAGCTATTGGTGGATCAGTTCCTTTGAAGAACAAGTCAAATTTTGCATCTCAAAGGAACGAGAAGAAGAATGATGCATTGGCTCTCAATACCATTCTTAGTGGACTCTCAAGTTCTATCAAAGAGAGCATGGGACAATGCACTTCGGCCAAGGATCTATGGCTAAAGCTAGAGGAGACATACCAAAGCAAAAAGTAATACCTTAAAGACAACTCCATCAAGAAAAATGAAGGTAAAGAATCTCCAAGATCCTCTTTTTTCAATGATTCTAAATGTGATGATGTTGGAAAAAAGGAAGACCTTGAAGATAATTCTATCAATATCAATGAAGGTAAATAATCTCCAAAAACCCTTGATTGCAATATTTCAAAATGTGATGATGTTGAATATTTCTCTACAAGTGAAGAAGAAAATCTAGAGATAGTATGTATAGAATTAAATGATAGTTATCCCATGGAAGAAGTAGAATAAGAACTATCAGATCTTAAAAGGGAAGCTGAATGGGGTCTATTTGAATACAACTATGACCATTGTTACATAGATCATAGCCATCTTTATGACAACACTAAAAGGTTTCTTAAAAAGAATCAAAGGTATATCTTGAAGTTAAAGGAAATGCTCAAGGAACAAGAAGAAAGTAAAAAGACTCAATTAGAAAAAAAAAAAAGAGAGATCAAAAGACTAAATAATGAAATAGAAGAGAATAAGAAGCTATATGATGAGATTAGAAAAATTCTTGAAGTTAATGTCCATCTCAAGACTCAAATTGAAGAAGCCAAAAGGGTAGAGTAATTACTAAAGAATCAAGTAAATGAAAAGGAAAAGTCATGTCATAAGTTGGAAGCTGAAGTTGTTGATCTTAGAAAGAAAGTAGAGAAGTCAAACAAGTTCTTGAATAGCTCAACAATCTTGAGTGAGATCTTTGATAGTCAAAGATCACCAAATGATAAATTGGGTCTTGGATACAACAAAGAAGCTACACATGTTGAAGCAAGCACCTCAAAGAAGAATGAGGTAAGTCTCTCACTCTCAAAGGATAAAAATAATGTTGCAAGTCAACCATCTATACAAGGAAAGGAAAGTTTCAAAAGAACAAAGAAAGGAAGTCATCAAGAAGCCATCCTTAAATCTCAAAGCAAATTCAAGACACCTTCAAGATGGAAACCAAATCAAAGGTATGAAAATGTTTTTCACGGTCAATGTTACTCATGTAATTAATATGGTCACAAATCTTTGGAATGTATATATTATGCAAGGAAAGATAGTGAAATGTTTTGGAGATGTAATCAAGTAGGACATATTGTTGCTCATTGTCACACCATGAGATACTACAGTTGTAGTGGATTTGGCCACAAATCCCAGGATTGTTGGAGCAAAAGAAGAAAGTCAATGATGAGGACTTCATATAGCATGACTAGAAGAAGGCATGAAGTTAGGAAGGAATACATATTTGAAAACATGGAAGCTCAGAGCTCAAGTTTTGAGAAGCAGGGACACCTTCAAAAGTGGGTGAAGAAAACTGAACAATCAGAATAGAATGGCAGCCTTAAGGGAAGCTCAAGTTTGTCATCTTTAGAAGCATACGTAGGTTACAATGGTAAAATTCGCATAAATACACTATTTGACCTATGAATAGGTCGCGTAAATACACTAGTTGACCTATGAATAGGTTGCATACATACGCGAGTTGTATGTGCAACAGGTTGCGTATCTGTGGTAAATATCCTTGGGAAAAGGGTTGTGCACATGAGCTGCAACATGGTATGATGATATACCTTTGTGTTGCAGGGTCTGCCATGGTTTGTTGCAGGCTTTGACATGTTTTTTGCAGGTTTTCATGATTACATGTTGACATACATAATTTTTGTATGTATGGTGGTGATATACATGGTTGATGTACATGGGTATTGTGGATGGTTGGCACATGATGTACTTGGTTGATGTTTTTTTCATGATTCTCTATTCATTGTTGACATATATTTTTCTTCATGATTTATGGTATGGACGATTTTTATGCATGGACATGTCCAAGGATTGTCATAGAAAGAGTAGTTGATCTATGTTCCAATTGAGCATTAGCATTTGCAGCAGAAGAATATTGCAGTGGTAGCATATTGTTCATATTGCAGAGAAGATAGGGAGAGACATACCCATAGGGGGAGCCATTCTTCTTCCCATGATTCTAGGAGGAGATATTTATTAGATGAAAAGATAAATACTTGAAAAATAGACCTATACTTGGAGAAAGATCATAGAGGCATAGTTCTAGGTGGAGAGATGGTCACATGGGGAACATGAGATATATATTTTCAACATTACATCATAGTGATATCCCTTGTTAAAAAGGGGAGAGATTATTCATATGAATATCAAAGGCATTCAGACAGGGGGAGCATCCCCAAGGGGATAATGACCCTTTTCCATTGATATCAAAGGGGGAGAGATAGTCACATTGATGTGATTGAGAGGCCTATTGATGTAGAGAAATGCCTTGTCTACATGTCGCCATCAATGATTGGTGTTGACATCAATGTTGGTATTTCCATCAATGCCAAAGGGGGATATTGTTGGATCATGTTGTCATTGATGCCAAAGGATTGATGTCAAAGGAGCAATGTCTTGTCATAGTATATTGATGTAGTGATTGATGGATCATGTATTGACCTTGATTGATGGATCATGTACTGACATTGATGTCAATGGATTGATTTCAAGAGGAACCATAGTCGTATGCATAGATGAATATGGATCAATGATTTGTAGTTGGATTGATGTAAAGATGAATCATTATTATCTTGTCGTGGTTGTACAAATGGATGAACTCCAAAGTGGTCCCCTTATGGTGAAATCCCTCATGGGAAGATGCTTTGCAGTGAACTCCAAAGGTCATTATTGTACAAATGGATGAACTCCAAAGTGTTCCCCTTATGGTGAAATCCCTCATAGGAAGACTCTTTGCGGTGAACTCCAAAGTGGTCCCCTTATGGTGAAATCCCTCATAGGAAGATGCTTTGCGGTTGAGTTATCCTAGTAGTATAGTTATATAACCCATGCTTAATTGTGTAATAATGAGATGAATATCAATGAATTTGTCAGTGAAACTATCCTACATGGATATTTCTTGTCAATCCATTTCTGATGGTATGTGGAATGTCACATAACTTCTCATGGTTTGAGAGTTATGGCCTTACGAAGTTGGAGGACCCTCATATGTTGGCTTGAAGCCCCAAAAGGTCAAAGAAGTCAAAGTGCTTGCAAAGAAGAGATTATTTGAATAATAAAGTGAAGTGACAAAATCAAAGAGGATTATTTAAATAATATAGTGAAGTGACAAAGTCAAAGAGGATTATTTAAATAATAAAGTGAAGTGACAAAATCAAAGAGGATTATTTAAATAATAAAGTGAAGTGACAAAGTCAAGGAGGATTATTTAAATAATAAAGTGACAAAGTCAAAGAGGATTATTTAAATATTAAAGTGAAGTGACAAAATCAAAGAGGATTATTTAGATAATAAAGTGAAGTGACAAAGCCAAGCAAGATTATTTAAATAATAAAGTATATGGAGAAATTTCTAATTATGGAAAGTGGTTATAATATGGTTAACCCTAAAATGAGGAAAATGGGTTAAATGGTCAAGTGGCTATTGGATACATGGACAAGTGCAAAATTGGGAAAAGTTGGACATAGGTGACTATGTGGACAAAGTGGCCTACTAGATGCTTCTAAGGAAGCTGCTTGGAGAGTATAAATAAGAAGCAAAGATCTATTGTGAAAATAATCTCTTGAGCATAGCTTGAAGATCTATTCTGATAAAGAGAGGGAATGCAAGTTCTCATGGATGCCAATTGAGACTTGAGTGTGATTTGATGTCAGGTTCTTGAAGTCTAAAGCAAGTTCCAGATCTGCATTCTATGGGCTCAGATCCACCATAGAAACTATGGTATGATTACATAGTTGTCTTGATAGATACTCTTTCTTATTGTATGGTAAATGATTAAGGAATTCTTGGTATGGTTGTTGTGATATGGTTATGTTCGTTGACTAATAGAGTGAGAAACACTCATATGGTTCAGTACTGATATGATTGCCATAGTATACTAGCTACTTATACATGATTAAGTAACATTCATATTGTATGTTTCAGTAGCATGAATAACTTGTGGGAGAGCATATATGTGTTGTGATTGGTTATGGTTCATATTGGACAATGAAATACATAAGTAGATGTGACTGAAGGATGCAAAGGATATGAGTTTTTTCATAGACAAAAAACCCTAATTACTCAGAAGGCATATGCAGGTTGTAGTACAGGTTGGACGTATACATAAGTGAGTTGTACTACTAGTAGGGAACATACATACACGTGCTACACTACTGACAGGTCGCGTACCTATTGACATATTGGTATCAATTGAGGATTGATTTCTCTACTCATTTGGTGTTGAGTTGTGTAAGCTGAGTCTTGCATTGTAGAGTTGGTGCTCTTGTGGAGTTGTAACTCTATTCAGTTGTTGTTGATAACGCAAGTATTGTAGTCCGTAACAAAAATAAAATTGTACATACATCTTTTGTTATTTGTGCTCCTTATGGTGATGACTTATTGATGATATTTGTTGCTGGTATATGTTGTTGATGTATGTTCACATTTAACTGGTTATAAATGACAACAATAAGTGATGAATAATTGGTAATTGCTAACTAAGTAGTTTTGTGAAGGGGAAGTTTTAAAAAGAGATCTACACTGATTCACCCCCCCTCTAAGTGTGGTTGGTGTGTCCAAAAAATATATCCTCACTTTAATAATCCTTATCACACTCTTGTCTCTTCTGATACATATGCTTCAGTGATGATGCATGTACAAACCTCTATGGATCAATTAGGAGGAGGATACTACTCTTACAGACAGGGAAAAGGTGTAAATTGGGACCCTTCCTCGCCTGTATTGTCTCAAAACCAGTATTTCCCAGGACCTTGGTCTCAAATGCCACAACGCACCACCGCCACTAGTCCAGACACTACAAGTCATAATGTAATTCCATCACCAACCTTTGCTAGTCATGTTGGGGATTGGTCGACAACCTCTGTGTCCCATGTTGAAGACAAATAACCAGCCGCTACAAGTCATGATGGGGACATCACTCTAGTTTCCATGAGTCATCCTAAAATCACATCTCCAGCCTCTTCTAGTCATGATGAGAGCTTGTCGCCAGCCATTGTGAATGATGTTGGGGGAATTCATATGATTGAGAATCCTAGACGTGTAAGATGTAATCCCAAGTTCCTTTGTAGGATTTGAGAAGGAGACCATCTTACTTGTTTGTGTCCTGCTACTATTGGGATACCAAAAGTGTGGTCCTCACCTATGGGCCCTTCGGGTTCTAAGTCATATTTGGTTTCCCAACACTCCATTTATCCATTGATTGACATAGTAGTCATGCTGATACAATCATCACCTGACCACACTTCTATTTTTTAGGGTGATGCGTCTCCTGGCCTTATTGCCACACATCCTATTCAACCAATAGTTGAAGAAGTGGTCATACATATGAAATCTCCGGTCAATCCAACTCTTCTTTTGGAGGGTGATGCATCCTTCAACCATGTCATTAGCATTTCTAATACTGCGCTTTCTGAACAAGAGAGAGTTTTACTCTCTCCGAGTACTCTCCCTCCAAGTCTTGGAGAGGTTCCCTTTGACCGAGATGGTATTTTGGGGTACCCAATTCCTCCTCCCATGCCTTTTCAAGTAAGACACGTTATCTGATATATCATGGAGAAGGTAACCCCCACTATCACTTTATCCTCCTCGACTAGGAGAGCATTGGGTTTTTCGAAGCTTATGTTAGTTATTCGTAAGCTTCTGACCTTTCACAGAAATCTTGCAGGGGAGCCTTGACCTCCCCCATGATATGTCGCCTAGGAACCAACCAACGAGTCTGACTTAAGCTCTTTTCCAACTCGTCTAAAAAGAGAAAATATTGTCGAGTTAACTTGTCTCTTTCACACTCGTTAATTGGATTTGAAAGGTCATGAGTCTTGTTTAAGCTCTTTTCTGACTCGTTTTCAAAATGTGAAAATATTGTTGAGTGAACATGTCTCTTTCACACTCGTAAATTGGATTTGAAAGGACGTCTACTTGGTGCAAGTTTATCCCTTTTTCAAGCAAAGTGGACTTAGATTACGAAAAATGACATTTTTTGGCGTTAAGTTGTAATTCCATCTCATGCCCTTGCTTGTAGTATTGAGCCTATTTCCAGTTCTCTCTTTTTCATTATATGTTGTTCACCTCAACAATTTTCATCCTCAACCAAGCAAAGCCTTGTTTATATACTTTGTAGTTTGACACCCTAAACCCAGGAGAAAACATTCCCCCGAGTGTCCATCTCCCGCATGCATCTTCTTTCATTGAGCATAGGTATGTTCCATTGATGGAACTAGTTTTTCTAACTTGCGACACTCATTTCCTCCCCTATATCATAGCATTCATTTAACTATGAAAAAATAAATACGGGCGGGAAGGGAATATTATCTTATATTGGTAGCATATGTGTCACCTTTGAACAAAGCACAAAATTTTTTAGTCCACTTGTCATAAAAATTTTGGGTTTATCATGACCTTAGGAAGTTAATCTCGTTACAAAGAGTTTACTCCCCCGAATAGTTACTCTTCTAGTCCCTATGGAGAGTTTGATTGATGCCTCTTGTATATCAAAGTTTCATGATTGAGTCTATGCTGCTAGAGTCTTCCATATGTCTCATACTCTTGTTCAAAGGATGTCTATCAACCTGTGTTGGCAATTCCTCAGAACTATTGACATTGCATGTCAGCCATACCCTCAGTATATCTCAGAATCACATGAAGTTGTAGTCCTATTGCACACCCTGGTCCTAATTTCCTCCTTGGTAGGTAATATTGAACCTAACAATCAACATTTCATCATTGGTCGTTGACTAGGTGGTTTCCCTTGTGTTCAATGACAATACATCTATTCACACATTGGGGTTCATGTAGTGTCTTGGATGCCATTATTCCTATTGTTGGTTTCCTCGTCTTTGTCAGTATTTTTCCTCATTGGCTTCTATTCAGAGGGTTTTTTTCATGTATCTCTTGCATTTGGCACACACAAAAGATGCATAGGGTTGTTGGTTTGTGAACATGTTCTTAGTTCGATTTCCTCCAAATCATCAAGCTCTTGCTTTGTACCTCATGCTGAATGATGAGAGATTCCTTAATGCTCTCCTTTCAACGGGTCTCCTTCCATCAACTTCATCTCATATGTTTTGGAGATGAGACCTAGAGTCCTATGAATACCTAGATGCTTGCAGTCATTAATGGAAAGTTCTCTCATCATCGACAGTTGGGAATACATCAATGTATCTTGATCGATGGATTCTTCAATTTTTTGACCCCGACTCCTTTATTCACACTTGTAATAATGTACTTAGTTCCTTGATACCTACTTTCATTATCAGTAGTTTGTCTCACGTTTGTTAAGGGTTTACCTCAATGAATGGTAATGAAACAAAGTCTCATTGTGTTCGACCTCAAATCCTTTATTCACATGATGTTGACTTGAAAATTTGGCGAATTGTTTAGAAGACTTAAAGAAATCAATTTATAGTCCCAGCTTCCTTGAGTTGTTTCTACCTTTCATACAAAGATATCTTTAGATTGATTTTGAGACTGATTTTACTGGGCCTTGTTCATGACTATGACAACCTTTGGCATGTAACCACCTTTGTATTGCCTATTCATGGCCATGGATAGTTGTTTGGTATATTTTCACATGGATCTACAGTGTAATTCAAATTGGCAGCCATGTGTGCAAAGTCAGTTCAGTTCTTCCAGCTGGGTCCCCATTACTCCACTTCTAGGTCTTATAATGTATTTCAACCATCGCAGATACTCCTTTGACCTCATACATTAGGGGGCATATGTTATAAAAATATTTTCCTCACCTTATGAAAATTTTCACAGAAGGACTTTTTCCATTTCCCTATGTAGAATTGAAGTCCCTTTTTGCAAATCCTAGAGCTAAAAATAGTATTTTTCTAGATATACATTCCCTACCTATAGTACAACATCTGTATACGCAGGTGGCACCACTACATCCTTCTTACATCGGGATTTGTGCCCAAAATTAAAAAATGGTGTCGGTTTTCCATGTCACTTCATGAGATCCATTATCCTTGACCATCCATATACTGAAAACATTCTTAATCGACCCTTAAGTTCCACTTGAAGGCTACAAATGGGCCAAATCTGAGCTATGGAAAAGAGGAGAAGAATTCAACTTTGAGAGAAAAGTTACTCTGGAAAAATTATTCACTTCATATTGAGTCTACATCCCTTTTCCCTTTAAGTTTGAACACATTGTTCAACCCCCAAGCTCTTCCCTAATTGATTAAGAACCTCATTGTCTCTCTTATATGATATTTCCTTTGGTGGAGGATTGAAGTGGTGGAGGTCCAGCTAGAAGGAACTTAGTTACTCCGTTCAGAACCACACTGACACGAAATTTTGTAATTCATTCACTTATGTTGATTACATTTTAATAGAAATACTATTTTCTCATCCAATTAATATCTTGCAAATATACGAATTTTTATTCCATGGGCGTATTTGTTATGAATGTTGATGGATTATGCTATTGAATGTGCTAACATTATATATTATCACAATATGCTTGTGTTTCTTGGTTGTTGAGGACTAGTTGCAAGTGTATTTCTTTGAGTCAAGTGCTCAACAGTGGACTTCATCGAACATATGGGCAAGGTAGACCTTTTATCTTATCTTGCTAGCATATTTGTTTATATAACATACTTGAGATTAGAGTTGATTTTCGTAGTCATTTTCGTGTGTTGTGGCTTACCCCTAGCTATAGAGATATTTTCCTCGTAACACCGCATGCTAGAAACCATGAGATTATCCACTCTAAGTGATGTTCCTTTAACACATGTCTCTTTATTCTGCCACTGATGCAGGAGAATCAACTGAAACCAACACCATTGATCATAATCAAGATAATATCCATCAACAGGTATCCACAACACAAATTGAAGTTGCTTGATATTTAATTTTATGGAGGTTACGAG
>WSFP011482140.1:0-16007 GCA_009831015.1 Picea engelmannii | reverse complement strand
TCGCAAAATCACTCCAGCGCTCCATATCTCGAGTCTCCTTTACACCTTTGTTAGCTCTCCTCCATACTCTCACAGTCAACATGCCTAGAGAGCATGGAAAGCCAAAATAAGGCCCGACCTGCTATGAATTCATTGCTAGAAGAACTAACCCTTCCCCTCCGCTTACTCTGTCTCAACCTCTGGCTCTGCAGGATGTTTCATCTCCCTCCATAGCTCAAAATTGGGTAGCCTAGGACAATGGCCCTATCCTAGTGGAGGAGGAAATCCCTCCAACCCAGTTCTCATCAATGGATGTTCCTATGGTGGTTTTTATAGTGCAAACACATCACCCCTCCATCCCTCCTACTCTGCACCAGGAGGATTTTTGCAGATGCCCTATTCTAGAAGAGTCACCTCAAGCTCCAATGGAAGAAGGGACCCAGGAAAATTTAGAAATGCACACAGTGGCTTCAAAGTTGGAGGACACAGAGCCTGAGAAACACATGCAACAAAGTTTCTCTGTAGAGCATTTGAATTTCATTTTTGGAATGAGAAGGGATGTCACGGACCAACTACATTTCCATAAAACTCTTCATCACCGGCTGGACATGTTCTTTGACTCACTCTCAAGAGAGCCTAGAAAAAGATGATGCCCCACTTGTTGTCAGCCTTACACTTTCTCCCTAGTTCCACCTAGGTCATCGTCGACTAATGGGGATCCAATTGCTTCTAGTGTCTGATAGTTTTACATTTATCCTTTTTCTCATGTTAGGATAGTATAGTCTCAAGTTATGGCCTCCTTGTTTATCAGTTCTTTTATTTAACTTTGCTATGGAAACAACTCTGGTCATGGACCTTTTTTTAGAGCCTGGGTCTAGTTCTAGTTCCATTTTTGGCAGAACAGACCACATGTTCCCCCAAATGTATATGTTTTTTTGAATCTATGAGGTAATACAACGAGAATGCCTCTAGTCATCGAGTATGATTGAGAACTATGCCATATTTGGCTGAAAAATATGTAATGAGACTATGGAATACAATTTACCATCATGTTAATAAACTTTCCCGAGTCCTTGTTTTATTGTGTTGTCTCTTATTTCCATATTTTTCTTGTGACTGCAATTTCTCTTTGCATTATTTAAGGTGTTAGATTTTTGTTGATATTGTTAGTTATTAGTTGTGCACTCTGTGGCGAGAAACTTGTTCCTATAGGTGATTTAGTATAGGATCGAGGGTGATTGCATCAAGTGGTATCAGAGCTGGTTTAGATCTTAAGTTGTGGGAAACAGTGCCCAAAAGTAAGGCCTATGGATGTTAGTCCAAGTGAGTACTACAAGAAAACTTGTAATAATTCCACCACGAAGAGTAGGAGAGGCATGAGGAGCTACGGGGAATAAAGAGTTAGAGGAATTATGAAGGAGGATAGAAGAACTAGAAAATAGAAGGCTTGGAGATGGTGAAACAAATTTAGAGTCCGAGGATGAGCCTGAAGAAGAGTGAAATGATAAGGAAGTATACCCAGTAGTATGGTTGATATATCTTCTGAAAGACAAAGGCAGTGCAAGGGTGGAATTTTCATGCTACGATGTTAGTCTGAAAGCTGAGACTCTCATTGACTAGATAGGAGAGCTCAAAAGATATTTTTAGTATGAAAATGTTTAGGATCCCAATAGGGTTAGATTCACCATGACTAAGATAAAGGGTCACGTTGCACTCTGGTGAGATATGCTACAGAAAGACATGGTAGATAACCAATAGGATAATGTTAGAACCTAGAGGCATATGGTGAGAAAAATCAAGGATAAATTCCTAAATGTTGATTACCAACAAAATCTGTTAAAAAAGGTGGAAAACTTGAGGCAGAAAGAGACATGTGTTCATGAATATATTGAGGATTTTTTCAAAAATTCACTTATATCAAGGTTAAAGGAACTAGAATATCAAATAATGGAGAGATACATAAATGGGTTGAAATATCATATTCATGATGAGATGAGTACACATTACTTTTGTAATGTAGACAAAGCCTATCCAGTTGCTTTGAAGGTGGAAGAAAATATTGATAAAGGGTTTTGATAGAATTTCAAGGGAAAAGGAACTAGAGGCAAGGGTAGAGAAAGTGTTGCTAGATGCAGTGAAAAGGATAATGAAGAGACTAAAAATCTGAATACAAGAGGAGGAGGTGACACTGGAAGAGGTAAGTATGTGATCACTCGTTACAGATGGGGAGTATAAGATCACAAGGCATTAGAATGTATGAAGAAGAAAAATATAAGGAGAAGAAATGAGGCCATAACACAAGTTACCCGAGTATATGAGTTAGAAGTTGTTGACATAAATGTGGAAGTACTTCAACAAGAATAAGGAGAAAATTTGATGTTCAAAAGAGTATTACTGAAGCCCAAGACAAAGACAATAGAAGAGCCTGAGTAGTGAAAGAAAGTGTTTAAAACTAAGTGCAAAATCTAGGATAAGTGTTGACATATGGTCATAGATGGTGGAAGCATGGAAAATCTAGTATCCACAAAGGTAATGGAGAAATTAAAATTGAAAAGTATTCCACATGTTACTGTGACTGAGCAATGCTTGTTATGTTTTCATATCGGAAAGTTTAGTGAGAAGGCATAGTGTGATATAGTAGAGATGGATTCCTGTCACGTACTACTTGGAATACCTTGGATGCTTCACATAAAAGTTTTCCATGATGGAAGGAAGAATACTTATGAATTTTTACAAGATGGAAAATAGTATAAATTGGAGCCAATGTTAGAGACTTGTTGGCCCTTGACCAAGTTTTGAGGAAAAATTGGTCGGGTTTGACCACTTTTGGGACTCCGATAGCCTGGTCGAAGATGGAGCGCCCAGGCGGAGCTGGGATCATTGATCTCACTTATTTTGTAGGCTTTGTAAGGGGCTCATTAGGGTTTTTGTAATGGGTTATGGGATGTCATCCCATGGTTTTACCCATGATTAGGCCTTTTTGTAAGAAAGTGTAAAAGTATAAATAAGTAAATATTGTAAGGTAGAAGTAGCGAAGCGAGAATCGATAGCTTGCAAGGTTAAGTGTAAGTAGTTTTGGGTTGCTTAGTGCAACATACTGTGTATGTAAGGCTCTATTCTTGGTATAGGAGTTGGCTCTGTACCTTGACCTGGTTTTGGGAAGGTGTATCTAGTGCTTAGTGTGCAGATCGTCTATCCAATGCGAAGATTAGCTATGTGGCTTAGTGCAGAAGAGAAGATGAATGTAAGAGATTGAAGAATAATAAATAAGAAGAAGCAGTTGGTGGACATAGCCCCACACTGGGGTGAACCACATATATCATGTGTTGATGGTTTGGTTTGTGCTATGATGTTTATTCCGTGGATGTGCTTAATGCATTGATTTCTATGTATGATAGATAGATCTATGAATGCTTAGTTCTTTACTTATGTTGAATGTGCTAGATCTACCTTATGATGCTAAGTGGAATGTTTATTCCATGTGCTATTGAAGCATTGAACCCTAGATCTACCTTTTGGTGTGCTAGATCTACCTTTTGGTGTGCTATTGAAGCATTGAACCCTGGGTCTACCCCTGTGCCAACAAATGGTTCTATTGTTGGGAGCGATGGAGGACACATCTGAAGATATCTTGCAGAGATATGGAGTGAAGCAAGAAGAGTTGTGTGTAAAGGCCGAGAAGGAGTTGAAGGACATACAACAAGCCATTATGTTGATCCGTGCAGTGCCTACTACGCTTTCTTCATCATAGGTTGTAGAATTGGGGGATGAGCCCACCCAATTGAGAATATTAGCATATGCAACAGAGGCTCGGCTTCAAAAAGTTCAAGAAGAAAAGGAACAGGCTACAGAAGCCACTGAAGAAAGAGAAAGAGGAAATATTGGAGCAACTACGAGTTACGTGGTACTGTGTAATCGGTTATGAAAATGAGAAGGATGAGTTTTGGGCGATGTTTGAGGAGGACAAAGCGAAGATACAGAGAGAAAAGAACCAACTGCTTACAGATCAGACCACGGTCAAAGAAACGGTGAGAAAGGCACTTCACTCTGTACCGAGCTTGACACAGGAGGAACCTGAATCGATCGAGGTTCAAGTAGGGAAGATCGTTGAGGTGATCCAATAGCTTCAAGCAAGGATAACGAAGATGGAAGTCCAAGAAGTTTTGAGCACTCTGTGGGAGGTGCGCGATCAGAGAGAGGAAGCTACCAAGAATGTAGTTGGAAGGATTAGAGCCCTCACATTAGAATGCAAACAACTGAGCGACAAAAGTGTGCAGACTTATGAAAGCCTTGCAAAAGACATAGAGCTGAGGAAACTGGAAGCACAACTACAGGAGGCGCAACAACAAGCAATTTTAGTACAAGCACAGATGAAGCTGCTCACTTCCGTCGAGAGAAAGAAGAGATCATAGGAACAACATGCGGTCCAGTAGTAGATTACTACCATCCAGGGAAAAGTAATGGAAGTTACACAGAGGCTACAACCGATGCAGGATGAAGCTTACACGGTGTTTTAAGAGATCAAAGGACATGGTTCGCAACTGGACCAAGTGGTTGTGATAGTGGAACATCACCTGGAAGGTCCTGTTATAGAGCATATGATCCAGGAGCTCGCTTAGCAGGAGGCTCAGGTGAAGCAGCAAGTCGAGGCAGCTCGAGTGAAGCTTGAGGCCTTCGAAGTAGCGTTGCCCAGATATGAGTGACTCGGGATGAGTCACAGGTGAGTGTTGGGGGCCTGTTGGCCCTTGACCAAGTTTTGAGGAGACATTGGTCGGGTTTGACCACTTTTAGGACTTCAACAGGCTGGTCGAAGATGGAGAGACCAGGAGAATCTGAGATCGTGGATCTCACTCATTTTGCGGGCTTTGTAAGGGGATCATTAGGGTTTTTGTAATGGGTTATGGGATGTCAGCCCATGGGTTTACCCATGATTAGGCATTTTTGTAAGAAAGTGTAAAAGTAGAAATAACTAAAGATTGTAAGGTAGAAGTAGCAAAGAAAGAATCGATAGCTTGCAAGGCTAAGTGCAAGTAGTTTTGGGTTGCTTAGTGCAACATATTGTGTATGTAAGGCTCTGTGCTTGGTAGAGGAGTTGGATCTATACCTTGACCTGATTTTGGGAAGATGTATTTGGTTCTTAGTGTGCAGATCGCCTGTCCAATGCAAAGCTTAGCTCTGTGGCTTAGTGCGCAAGAGCAGATGAATGTAAGATATTAAAGACTAATAAACAAGAATAAGCATTTGGTGGACATAGCCCCACACTGGGGTGAACCACGTATATCATGTGTTGATGGTTTGGTTTGTGCTATGATGTTTATGCTATGGATCTTCTTAATGCATTGATTGTTATGTATGATAGATACATCTATGAATTCTTAGTGCTTTACTTATGTTGAATGTTCTAGATCTACCTTATGATGCTAAGTGGAATGTTTATTTCGTTGTTGTTACTGCGCTGATCAATCTTTAGGGTTTGTTCTGCGATGTGAATAAAGTTGATAACTAATGCCTGTTGTTCTTAAGTACTTTGTGAAGTAATTGTAATCCCATATATGTGTCCCAACTTGGTTACAAACACCTGTGTCCTATAACCCCCCCCTGCCTCTACATTGGGTGAGACTTCTCCTTCTTCACAGGTGTTGCCAAAAGGTTCGGTAGTTAGGGTTTTGTTGGTGCGCTATTGAAGCGTTGAACCCTGGGTCTTCCCCTATGCCAACAAGATTGAATTAAGTGGTAGTGATAAAAAAGGAACTGACAACATAAATGTTTGTATCAACTATTGCATTATGATGTGTTCAGCCAGAGAATTTTTGAGAGAACAGAAAAAGGCCCATTTGTGTTTGGCTTAATGCCAAGACAAGTTCCAGAGAGTGGAAAGATGAACTTTGTGCCACCATAAATTCATCATTTGCTGAATGAGTTTCAAGAGATTGTTGGAGATGATTTACCAACATGTTTACCTCCCTTGAGGAGTATATCACATCATAATTAGTTTATACCAGAACCAAGTCTACCGAATAAATCTCCTTATCAGATGATTCCAACAAAGAGTGAGGAAGTGAATAGGCATGTGCAAGAGTTTCTTGACAGAGGACTGATCTGAGAGATTTTAAGTCCCTATGTTGTACCTAGAGTATTGACACCAAAGAAAAAAGGTGAATGGATAATTTGTATTGATTCACAAGCTATCAACAAGATTACTATTAAGTACAGGTTTTCCTTACCAAGGATGGATGACCTCATGGATTGTTTGAGTGGGGCCAAGTACTTTTCAAAGATTGATTTGAAATTTGGGTATCATCATATTCAAATAAGGGAAGGTGGCGAATGGAAGAAAACGTTGAAGACATATGATGGATGTTTGAGTGGCTAGTCATGTCGTTTGGGGTAACCAATGCCCCTAGCACATTCATGATAGTTATGCATGAAGTTTTGAAACCATTTTTGGGAATTTTTTTTGCCATGTACCTAGATGACATTTTGATTTTAAGTAAAACCAAAGAAGAACACTTGGAGCATGTGAGAAAGGCATTACAATGGTTGAGGGAAGAAAAAATGTTGATACATTTGAAGAAATGTGTGTTTCTAAATGAGGAATTACTGTGCTTTGGATCTGTGATTTCCAATGAGGCATGAAGATGGATTTTGAAAAGGTAAAGGATATTTTGGAGTGTCCAACACCAAGGTGTACATTTGATGTGAGAATTTTCCATGGTTTGGTGATATTTTATAGGAAATTTATTCAAAATTTCAACGATATTTATGCACCACTTACTGAATCCATGAAAAAGGGAGTTTTCAAATGGACAACAACAACCATGAAGTGATTTGAAGAATTGAAGAAACAAGTAATTGAACAACCAATTTTGGCACTTCTAGATTTCAATAAAGTGTTTCAAGTGGAATGTGATGCAAGTGGTTCAACGATTGGAGAAATTTTGAGCCAAGAATGAAGGCCAATTGCATTCTTCAACGATAAATTGAATGATTCTAAGAAGAAGTACTTTGTTTATGATCAAGAATTTTATTTGATTGTACAAGCTTTGAAGAAATGGAGATATTACTTGCTACCAAAAGATTTTGTCTTATTTACTAATCATAAGGTGTTTCAATACATCAATAGTCTAGGTAAGCTAAATGAAAAGAATTTCAAATGGGTAGAATTTTTGCTAAGTTACTCGTTTGTTTTGAAACACAGGTCTGGAATAGTTGAATAAAGTTGTCGATGCACTAAGTCGATGAATAATGTTCTTGAATACTTTTTCAGTTGAAGTTGTTATCTTGGAATGTATGAAGGAGTTGTATGCAAAGGACACGGATTTGTAGAGGCTTGGAAAGCATGAAAAGCGCCTTGGAGCATTGATAGGACAACTTATTTGGATTTTCATATTCAAGAACCAAAGTTTATGCATTCCATGGAGTTAATTGCAGATTAATCTTGTTAGAGAGATGCATAATAGAAGTTTGGGTAGCTATTTTGGCATTTATGAAACTACAACGTTGGTGAAGGAAAGATACTTTCGGCCTAGCATCAGCAAGGATGTTAAATAGTTTATTGAGTGCAATACAATTTGCCAACTAGCAAAAGGATGGTTCCCAAGACTTGGGAAAACCATTTAATGCCACATTAACAAGCTCTACGTAATCCAATTTCTCTGCTATAGCTGTAATCTAATCACGTACCTGAGTGATCATCATGAAGTAGCTGGTAACATTGCTAGTTCTAGACATATGCATAGATCCATGTTTATTTCTTAATACCATCTTCCTATTCATGTTATTTCTATAAAATAAACCTACCAAGGAATCAAACATATCCTTGGTCATATTCTTCTTGGATAAGTGAGGAATTATATGCTCCTTTTGTGAATCCAATATTACCCATTGGGCTTTGATCTCGTTCTTCTGGTGAACTGCAAAATCTTGCAGATTTGTCAGTGGAACAACTACTTGGTCCACTATATCCCAAAGGTAATATTACTTCAAACACAAAGTAACTCTTGCTTTCCAAGATAGGAAGTTGGATTCTCCATCCAACCCGTATTCAACTCTCAAACTTGCTACTACCATCCCTTAGACTTGATAATATGCCCTGGTAATAACATGTTGTTGAAACTGCCCCTATACTGACCTGTACGACCTTGTACACGTCTGTCATCGCTAAAAACCATGTATGTACACACCTTTTCTTACTGAAACATGTGTATGTATGCACCTTTACCTACCATGACCCATGTACAGCTCCTTATGATTGAAAACCCTAATTTTGTTTAAGTATGATTTTTTCCCTAAAATCCAACCCTTGATTTCTAACTGTTGCTTATAGATCTATTGAGATCTCCTTGCAGATTTTATAGATATGATTCTAACTACCATGGATCTGAAATTTGGCTTCCTCTTAGAGTGAGTGCTCTTATACCATGTTTATTTACCCTTATCTTGACACCTAAGTATATTGTTATCTAGTGTTTCTTTTTTGTAAATCAAATTAGGAGATCATAAAACATAATACACTTGTTGGAATAATCAAATCAAATAAATAACAAAATCAATACTAGAAACCAGACAAGGGCTCCCTTATTGGGAAAATGGCCCATAGAGAATTAAAAAAAAACTTTAGATAGAACCTGCAAAACCTTAGCAACTCTTGGTTGGTTGTACAATCCTGAAATTTCACATTTCCTGAGATATATACAATTTTCCTTAAGAAAACCTACGTATACTCGTCTGTCTCCACTGAAACTCGAGTACACGCACACAAATATTGTATGACAAACTCTGTATGACGTGACTCTGTTGTTGTGGCTCTAATATGTTGAAACCCACTTGTGGCTACCTTTGTTCTCTCTTCTCCCTAACCTGATCTCTAGATGGAAGTCCTCCTCCACCTATCCAATATCTCCTTGAGAAAAATTCCTTCTCTACTCTCTATGTCGAAACAACCAACCTTCTTCTTTTACCCTGAGTCCTTCAAACCCAAACTGGGAAAACCAAATTATTCTATATTCATTCATATCATACATTGTTTACAATAGAAATTAAATATAGGAACCATCAGAATCCAAAACCCTCATCCAATGACCTGGATTAGCCAACAATCCTAATTCCTTAACCGGAAATAGAAAACCATCGGAGAAAAACCATGTGTCAAAAAATCGCCCATAAATGGACACGAAAACCAAAGACCACCCAAAAAATGGACAAAAAAACCGAGGAAACAAATAATTTATGGGGCACTACCACCGAACCCCCATGCAGAAGGGCTCCACCCCCCTGCAACCCCCCCTCTTACCCCCCTATGTGCCCGACGCAATGTAGACACTTATTCTGGTCATGCAAAGAATATAAAACATATCCAACACTCTCCCACTTGTTGTCTTCTTTGCATACAAGGGGTTATAGGGTTACATAGTCAACAATCCAGGGAAACAATGCCCATAGATTCTCTACACCAAGAGAAATTCTCAATGCTCACAAATTTTGTTAATGAATCTGCAACATTCTTCAAAGTGTACACCTTCATCAACAACACCTTCTTTTCTTCAACCATGTATCTCACAAAGTGATATTGAACATCAATATGCTTTGTCTTTGAAAGATAAGCCAAGTTCTTTGCCATACAAATTGCACTCTAAATGTCACAATCTATCCTTACAACTTGTTGTACCAAACCAATACCCGAACACAATATTTGTAACCATACTACTTCCTTGCTTGCATGAGTGGCCGCCATGTATTCGACTTCTATAGTTGAAAGTGCCACTATGGACTGTATTTTTCTCATCCAACTGATTGCTCCTCCAAACAAGTTAAACACATACTCACTTGTAGATATCCTACGATCTAGATCTCCAGCCCAGTCTGCATCCACAAAGCCATGCATGTCCAACACTTTGTCCAATCCTAGTCTTCCTTGGTAGCACAATCCATAGCTAGAAGTGCCATGCAAATACCTGAAAACCCTCTTTACTACTATCCAATGCTCCTTCAATGGTTTTGACATATACCTGCTCAAAACTACCACTGCATGTGCAATGTCTGGTCTAGTACAGAACATTGCATACATCAAACTGCCAACCACACTCGCATATGGAACACAAGACAAGTCCTCCTCCTCTTCATGTGTCTTGGGACACTAATACGTAGATAAATTTACATCTACATAAATAGAGACCCTAACCGGCTTACATTCTTGCATATTAAACCTCTGCAATATTGTCTCGGCATATTTTCTCTTATTTAGCCAGAGTTTCATGTTTTTCTGATCTCTTTTAATTTCCATGCCCAAAATGAAATTTGCAGCCCCAAGATCCTTCATGTCAAATTTAGAGGAAAACTAAGTTTTCACATCCTGGATAATCTCTTTGTTGTTTCCTATCAACAACATGTCATCCACATACAAGACCAAATAAATCAAATGATCACCAATTAATTTAAAATACACACAATGATCCTCTTTGATTCTTGTGAAGCCAAGTCCTAGCATATAAGTATCAAATTTTTGATACCACATCCTTGGTGATTGTTTTAAACCATACATGGAATTTTTCAACTTGCATGCTAGCTCCTTCTTTCCCTTCACAACAAAGCCTTCTAGTTGTTTCATGTAGATTTCTTCTTCCAGATCCCCATGTAGAAATGTTGTCTTCACATCCATTTGTTATACTTCAAAATCAAATGCAACAACAACATATAACATAAATCTAATAGAAGTTAACTTGGCAACAAGAGAAAAAATCTCACCAAAATCAATTCCCTCAACCTGGGAATAACCCTTTTCTACTAACTAAGATTTGTATTTCTCCACTTTTCCTTATGCATTCAACTTCTTTTTAAATACCTATTTGTTGCCAATCAAATTTCTTCCAGTCGACAACTCCGCTAGATCCCAAGCCTCATTCTTATCCAAGGCTGTCATTTCTTCAACCATGGCCTTTATACGCAATAAATATACACTTTTCAGCCTTCTTATCTAGCTTACTCATGTTTTCCTTTGGAACATGAATATAGGCCTCACAACCAAATACCTTGAGATGTGTGAGAGAATATTTCTTACTAGTCCATACCTCTTGTGGAGTCTTGTCATCCAATGTTGATGAGGGTGATATGTTGACTAGATAACATGCAGTACCCACTACCTCTGCCCAAAATTATTTCCCTAACCTGACACCACTGAGCATGCACCTTGCTTTTTCCATCAACATCATTTTCATCCTTTTTGCAAATCCATTTTGTTGAGGTGTATATGGAGTAGTATTTTTCCTTGTTATACCACACTTCTTACATAAATCTTCAAATTCATTCATGCATAACTCTCCACCATTATCTTTCCTCAACACTTTAATTCTTTTCTCTGTTTGATTCTCAACAAGAGCCTTAAACTCTTTAAACCTGTCAAAGACTTCATATTTCTTCCTGAGGAAATATATCCAAGTATTCCTCGAGAAGTCATCTATAAATGAAACATAATACACAAATTTTACCAATTATGGAACTGATACAGATCCAAACACATCACTTTGAACTAGCTATAAAATTCCTTCCACCCTCGTTAAACCAAAGGGGAATATTACCCGATTTTGTTTCCCATATACATAATGTTCACATAAATAAAAATCTAGAGAGCAGTTAGACATACCTTCAACCATACCTTTACCATGTAGTATTCAAATACCCTTCTCTCTGATATGTCGCAGTCTTTGATGCCACAACACAACCTTTTCTCCAGAGACTGTAGGAGTTTTTCCTTCTTCTACTCCAATATCAGTTGTTAGGATATTTAGACACTTAGGAGTTAGTTAATATCTACTTGGTATAATGTGTCGTTAGGTAAAAGTGTGTTTCTTTAGTATGCATTAGTATGCATTTGTAGTTAGAAAATATGATGATCACGATATGTTCCTGACATAGAGTGATCCGACGGTTCATATTATCCTCGATCTTAACGACAATTGATTCATGGATTAAAAGCTGATTGGTCCATGATATCGATTTAAAGAGCATGGAGGATCATTTGCCAATGATCGTTTGTGAGAAAATATCTTATAAAATCTCTCTGTAATCTTTTTATTTTTCATTAATAAACTGCTCCAAGTGGCTGGGTTGGTTGGGGTCATGGATGTTTCCCCATAGGGGTTTTACAACGTCAAAATATCTATGTGTTGATATTTTATCTGGTTGTGTGAGTGGTTACTGAAGGTTTCCATTCTCTGTTGGAATACCTATGTAGTCGAACATGGTATCAAAGCCTATTTGAAGATCCTCTCCCATTCTAGATCGAGATCGTGAAGTCGAGTTGCCTCATTTACGGTTTCTTCCATTTCCATACATTTATGGGATGAGAGGACTATTCCATTGCATCTAGAGTGCTCGTTTCATTTATGAACATTTTTATTTTCACTCGAAAAGGTTTCCGTTTTCCCAAGATACGCCCATTTCAGTTAGTTTCAAAGGTATAAAGCTTGAATACGCCCTTTTTAAATTTTTGCAGAGTATTATTTCGGTTTTATATTGTTTTTTTCCAGGTTTCTACTCTTTTAGATATGCGTATGCTCTTTTCCCCATGCCCTGTACGATATCATAAAATCAGAAACATATAGGAAAATTTGCATTTTCCAGGTAAGGTAACCGAGATGTAACCCTTGTTGTCATCGAGAAATGAAATTTTTTTCTTTTGTTTAAAGAGTTTTTTATGAGCACGCTCTCCAAGGCCATATTCCACCAAAAAAACAACAACAACACCCCCAATCTTTCTGCTAAACAATACAATATGTTTTTCTAGCTCACTTGGTTAAAAGTTCATGCTCCATTGTAAAGTGTATTTCACTTCAAGTATAAAAGTGAATCACTATAATTAGCTTTAATATTTTATTTTAGAGTTATTTGTTTTGCATGCAACTTTATTTTATAAAGTAACTTCATTGTAAAAGTGATCCCCACTTATTTTTATAAAAGTGGGTCAATTCATAAAGCAACTTATTTGTAAAAGTGATATCACCACCACGTGGTTCTTTGGTTACCATTTATGCCTCTTTTTAATAGGGCATAACTTTCACATCCGAAGTCCATTTTCAGTGCCATTATTTTTAAAACCGTCTAAGTTTTTGAGATCTATACATCCACATTATCAGTTTCAGTTTTTAAATCCATATTATCTACATTTTTAATATGGCTTCTTCCAATGATCTTTTGCTTACTAACACCAACTACTTCCAATGGAAGTCCCATATGAAGGATTTATTAAGAATTAAAGGCGTGTATAAGATTACCTTGGGAAAGGAAAAAGAACCCATTGATGCTGATAAGAAATTTAAATGGGATAATAGGAGTGGCGAAACACGTGGACTGATCAGAATGTCCATCTCTCCCGATTTAAGGTTCCACCTTCAAGAAATTGATGACCCCGATGAAGCTTGGGAAAAGCTTGAATCTGTGTTTGGTAAACACAATATTATTCAAGAACATCAATTAGAAAATCAAATACTGACTTTAAGTCCAAATGATTTTTCTTGCATTGAAAACTATCAATCTAAGTTTAAAACACTCAGAATTATATGTCAAGAATGTGAGATAAAGCTAGAGGAAGAGCGTTGCATCGATATTATTCTTTCTAAGCTAGGTAGTGCATATTATGTATTTGTATCTACCTTTTATGCCATGAGAGAGGCTCTAGGGAAAAATTATCAAAAACCCACTCTTGAGTCCTTTTGTTATGCTTTGATTAGAGAGAAAGATAAGATTGTACAACTTGGAGTGATCAACATTGCAAGTACCTCCAACAAATCCTTAGTCGCCCAACAGAAAAATAAACCCAAGAATCCCAAGAAGCAACATCCTCGCCACAACAAAAAACAACATAAGGGTCCCAAACCAACTTAGACAAATTCATCTCCTAATGGTGACAAAGGAGCAAAATCTAAAAATAAGAACACTGACAGACATTGCAACTTTTGTGATCAAGATGGTCATGATGAGTCCAAATGTTTCAAGAAGATGACAACCTTAGAACCAACGATGAAGAAGCACAACATCAGTATTGATTCTACTACTACTTCTTCTTCTTCTCATGGACATGCACTTTCCACTTCTGGTTTCTCCTTCAATGAAACTTCTACTTCTTCTTCTGATGAGTGGCTTATTGATTCCAGAGCATCTTATCATATGGCTAACGATAAAGACATATTTTCTGCTCTAAATGAATGTAACACCAAGAAAATATTTGTTGGTGATGAAAGATCTCTTAGTGTTGTAGGATCTTGAACAATTCAAGTAGATAATGGTCATTTCAATGATGTATTATGTGTTCCAAGTCTTTCTTGTAACCTTCTATCAGTATATCAAATCACTCATTTAGGTGAAGGTAAAACCATAGAGTTTTCACCTCACCAAGTTGGAATCAAGGATCTAAAATATTCTAAGCATGTTCTTGAAACTAGAATTACTGATGATATTACCAGGTTGTACAAGTTTGACAACTTTGGGTCATCATATTTTCCATCAGTTTTTGTTGCTCATAGCGATGACTTGAGAAAACTTTGGCATGAGTGGTTTGGTCATCTAAACTATCTATCATTGCAGCAACTATGTAATCAACAAATGGTGACCGATATTCCTCTTGTTTCATGCAGAGATGGTGTTTGTGCTAGTTGTGTTCTAGAAAAACATCATTGGGACAATTTTGACAAATGTGCCTCTTAGCATGCCTCGGGCCCTTTGGAGCTTGTTCACAGTGACTTGTGTGGTCCACTTTCTTCTCCTTCTTTTTCTTTGTGCAAGTATTTCTTAACTTTCATTGATGACGTTTCCAGACATACTTGGGTTTACTTCTTAAATATTAATAGAAAAGTTTTTGACAAGTTTCTGGCCTACAAGGCCCTTGTAGAAAAGCAATATGGACATCAAATTCAAAGGTTAAGAACAAATAATGGAGGTGAATATGTGAAAAATAATTTTACAAGTTAATGCACAACACAGGGCATCCAAATGAAACACATTGTTCCATATACACCACAACAAAATGGTGTTGCTAAGAGAAAGAATCACACATTAAAAGAAATGGCTAATGTATGATCCAATCCAGGGGATTAAGTCTAAAGTATTGGGTGGAAGCCATCAAATATGCAAATTACATAGTAAATCTCCCTCCCACAAAGGCTCTTAAAAATATAACACTAGAAGAAGATTGGACTAAAATTAAACCAGATGTAAGTCACTTCCGTGTATTTGGATGTATAGCATGGGCTCACATCCCTGATGAGAAAAGGAAAGCATTGCAGCCTAAAACTGAGAAGTGAATATTTGTTGGTTATTGTGAATATCTCAAAGGTTATAGAATTCTTCAACCACATTGTAATGAAATTATTATTATAAGAGATGTTAAATTTGATGAAAATATCTTGGCCTTGAAGCCTAATTCGATGATTGTTCCTTCTTCGTCCCGCGAGCCATCTTTGGTGTTTGTGCCTTCTTCTATTCCTATTTTGGTTTCTTCTTCAGATGATGATAATGAGGATGAAAATCCACCTCCACCTTCTCACCTTCCTCTAGATGAGTCCATTGAAATTGAACTAGCACCATCACCGTCGCTTCCTATATGGGTTCGTTCAACACGGGAAGCAACTAGTGATCTTGTCGGTGATTCTTCATATCAATGTCAGACACGTTCTTAGTTCCAGCGAGCCTCTTCTCTTTTGGCTCAAGTTTCAGAGACTTGTGATCTAGATACATTTGCAGAAGATTTTGGTCAGCTATATTTGGATACAACAATGAATGAAGAGTATCGTTCTTTAATGGAAAACGATACTTAGGATCTTGTACCTCTTCCAAAAGGAAGAAAAATTGTCAGATGTAAATGGGTCTACAAAACTAAGTATGCATCAGATGGAAGTGTTGAAAGACACAAGGCTCTTTTAGTTTCCAAAGGATTTTCCCAAGTTGAAGGAATTGACTATAATGAAACCTTTGCCCCTGTAGCCAAAATGAATTCCATCCGCCTTGTTCTTTCCCTTGTTGCCTCACATAAATGGGAG
>WSFP011482139.1:0-16007 GCA_009831015.1 Picea engelmannii | reverse complement strand
ACAGAGAATGCATTCGGGGACAATCCTTCTGTAGGAAAGAGTTTCGAAGCTACATTAGCTAATAAATCGGCTTCCGAATTATTTAATCTAGGAATAGAATTTATGTTAAAAGCATAAAACTTATTCATTAAATTCCATACCTCAGATTGGTAGCTTTTAAGATGCGGAGACAGACAGTGGATAGAATCTCTTACCTACTAACCACGATTTCTGAATTGCCAAAGACAGTCAAATTTTGAACGTTCATATATAATGCTTTTTTGAGGCCTTGCAATAAAGCCTCGTATTTTGTTGTGTTGTTTGTACATTCAAATTTTAACCTGCATGCAATCAGGGTTTTGTTACTTGCTAGATCAATAATAACGCAGCCCGCACCAGCTCCTTCCTTGGACTTTGACCCGTCAAAGTAAAGAGACCATATTTGATTTTTATCGGGTGAATGAGACCATTGGGTAGGAACTTTTGGCTGCATGTATGCCACAATCTTGGACTGTTGTTCCGAATTAATGATAGCAGAAGTCTCGGCCATGAAATTTCCGAAAAAGGTATCCATCCCTTGTATTTTGGGTGAATCGGTAGAAGGGGTAAATGGTTCATTGGGATCATTTAAATCTGTGACTATGAGCTTTAGTTAGCGTTCATGATTTACCTTGATCTTGTTGGGCTTGCCGTTCTCGGGCAGCCACAGGTGAGACCAATCTGTCGTGAAATAGCTGTGTAGCTACTCTGACCAGTCTCTGCTTAAAAACAAACCATAAACCTATGGAATATTCACAACAATAATATCAATCACTTGATGAACTTTGGGGTTAGATGATAATCTTATAAGAACATTCATTAATTCGCCTATAACTTTAACACTAGTTCGATCAAGTTGGATGATCTTTAAGGTGGATGGTTCAACTTCAGCATTAATCTTCTGACACACAGACCATGGCATTACATTGGATGACGCTCCTGAATCTACCATACAATTGTGCACGTTCCTATTAAAGATTTCGAAAGTTAACAAAAATGGAGGTACATTTCTGCGAGTACTAATGGTGGAAGCTTGTGGATTTTTACTCGCAGCCTCTAAAGCTAATTTATCTACATTTGTTACATTATTTACAGGAAGGATTCCCTTCTTGTGAGGATCAGAATTGTTCTTGGTGGAAGCCTTCTGAGGAACTTTTGTGTTGTTCTGAAAAACTTTGTTACTGCTTGGATTACCATTTTTGCTATTCTCTGCGATATTCTGTAACATTTTTTGTAGCAGAAACGGAAATTTTAATAATTCATAAACAAAAATGTTAGCCCTTAAATTTTTTAGATATTCAACTAAATCATAATCTAAGTTTGGGTTTACATGACTCTATTTAGTCTCAGTTGGTTTATACTGTTTTGGGGGCAAAGTCATAGTGTTTTCAGAAGAAGGTTTGTTTGTTGTCTTACTCCTAGTATTGTACAGATGTACTATCTCGAAGTTAGCTTGAAAAATTCTATCCGAGAAGTGTCCAAAAATGTTCAGAGAATATTCTTCTTCTTCAACTGTCTCTTGTTCAACTACTTCCTCAGGGATCTCGGGGGGCATCAAGTTATCCTGGGCTTCTAGAATTGTTTGAATGGCGAATTGCAGGCTTTCTAGATTTAGGCCCTCGGTATTTGAATTAGATCGGTTGGTGGGAAAAGGCTTCCTAAACGGGGGTTTGTAAGGCCCTTTTCTCAAAGAAGCTTCTTCGGCCGTCCTTTTCAAATCTATAAATTGATTTGACAGTTTTTGAATGACTTTTGTTAAGTTTTATAAATCTGATCTTTCAGGTTGTGTTTTATTTTGAGTAGGTCTAGGGAGGATTTCGATTTTCTTTTTGGAAGATGAACTAGTCTCTATTTCGTTGCTAGTAGTGTCTTTTAAACTAAGGATGTCTTTCTCAATCTGACTAGCCTCTTCGAATGCCTCTAATAACGTGGCTTTCTTAGATTGATTTACCCAAATGGCTATACTTTGATGTAAGGCTTTAATATAGTATGTTATGATAAGATTCTCAGCAGGCATCGAATCTGTAGGGATTCGGTTCTTTAGTGTTAAGAATATTTGGTTAAAGTCTTTGATTTTCTCTTTGGGGTTCATTCTTAAACTAGAAAGCTCCATGACTAGAACTTCTGGGGACTTATCGTCTCCAAACTTCTCAAGAAAGAAGGATTCGAACTTCTCCCATGACATGATCATATGGGGATGTTGGGAAAAGTACCAGGTAGAGGCATTTCCCTCGAAAGTATAGGGGAACAACCTACAGACTACGTCTTCGTGCTCGACATTACGGAGTCTAATGGCTAACATAAACTTTTTAATGTGATCTTTGGCGATCTGTTTAGAGTTAGGGTCAAACTTGGGGAGCCACTTCTCTGGATGTTTAGGTAAGGGATGTTGAGGCCCAGGTATGGCTACTGCATCTTGGTCGAGCCAGGGTTTGGCAGGATTGTTCTAGTTGTCCATTGATGTGGGCAGTGTGTAAGGCTAAGAAGAGGAACTGCCTTCGTCAGAAGATTCTTCTCTAGAAGAAGAAGGAGATGATGGAGGTGGTGAGGGTGGTATTCCAGATCCTCCTGCAGTAGAAGTGAGGATTGGATCTGTAGGGTTTAAAGTGAGGTTAGTGCCTCCAAGTTGTTCTCTGATATCAGAGAAATCTAGTGGTCGGTCCAAAGGTTGATTTGGTTGCCTTAAACGGGCGAAGGCACTATGTATCCTTATGAGATATTGTCGGACAATATCTTGTACGTCACCACCTATAGGATTTGGGGTTACTAGTTCAACTGTGATCCGTAGATCGTCGTTTGATGTGGTTGTTTTTTGAGGGACGATGTTGTCAGTTGAATGACTTCTTGTCACTATAGGTGATCGGTTGGGTGGTGAAGGAGTCTTACGACTGCCTCGTGCCATTAATAATTTTCAGGCCCTCCTTCTAGCACCATTTGTTGACGGGCGAAATTGACCGCTCATCAACTGGAGGAGTGAATCTGGTCCGGGGTTGTCTAAATAACCCAAGCCGTTTGGATTAATCCACTCCGACGGGTTTAGAAACTCCGTTAGCCGATCTAAGTCCTAGGAAAATGAAAGAAAAACTAAGCTAAAGAAACTAATCTAAGTGAAAAACAATTGTTGCAAACTATATACAATTCTAATATATATTCACAGTTCGCTAATTAATAGAAAAATAATTCTACTTATTAAATATACAATGCCTAGATATATTTATATTTCTATGATATGTACAATATTCACAAATTGCAAATTTTTAATCGAAAACCTGCGAAAATCATGTATGAATTGACAGCGAAGCTATTGTTCAATATTTTTTGATATTTTTATAACTTTTATAAATAGGAAGTGAATTGACAACTATTTAACTAAGAAATAAGAATAGTAATCTTTACTGAGAAATGAAATGATAGCTATCTAACTAAGTAATAAAAACAACAATCTATATTATATATCTGTCTAAACTACAGTGAATCCTTATATTAATTAAACTATTAAAATAAAATAACAAACTGACCTGAAATTATCGCCTCCTACTTGTCATGTGCATAAGCATCTGCGTTCATTGTTTGATGAGGCAAACCTGCATCAAATTCTCCAATACTTCGTGTAAACACGAAGCAACAACACTTCAGAATTGCTAACGACAGAATAGGTAAAGGATATAGCAACAACAATTTTATAATTTACAAAAATCACATCAAGATAAATCCCTCTGCAAAGATTTGTACATAGCTGCTCATTTAACAAAGAAGGTTAACGTTATGTTCATTAAATTAAAATAGGGTAATTGTAGTAAGTAAAATGAGATACATCAAATATGGACAATACTTAAATCATATCGCATCAACCTGTAACAAATCTTAATATCTAAAGTAGTCAATAATTTGATTACAAATTGAAATGCACAAAAACTTGAACAAAAGTAAGATAAATTGAAGATAAAGCCGTACAAAAAATCCACTTTCATTCGAGTCTGTATAATCATCAATCCATAGTCTCTGTTCTCCCAACATTGATGGATTGTTTACAAAAAATAATAAGTATATAAAGGCCACAGGATGAAACATTCCTTGTGGAAATCATCAAAATTGTTTGCACAAAATATGGGAACAATCTCCCAAATTGCTATTCCTAACTAAGACTAACAACCTAAACCAAAACTGTGTAAAAAAAAGCATGTTCAAAAATCCCATAATCGATCCAATTCCTGTTGAAATTCGTGTGTACCTGTAGATGCACAAAAATAAACGATTTTAGATTTTGTTTAATTGTAAAATCAACAGAAATTCAAATTTTATGACTAGCTACAGAATCTCACGATTCTGTAGCTAGTCATTATTCACAAATAGAACCGTATTGAATCAATTCAATCATAACAGAAATATATGCGATTTATCAAACAAATCCTTTATACTAATTCAAAACAAACAAAATCATTTTAAAATCACTTTTGAAACATCATACCTTGGTTTCAAGGATACGATTTGATCAAGCTATTTTTGAGTTAACAATGGCAGTGGCTGCCTCTACATTTTTTAACACGACAGAGCCTGTGGTCTTTTGCCTCTTATCATTAGCTTGCAATCTGTCATTTTCCTTGGTTAACACAGTCACCCGGTCCTCCAAGGACTTAATTTGGGATTGCAACAGAAGAACATTTGTATAGTATCGTTCGAGCCATGAGTTTCATTCAATGCACCGTGGTTGATCAGGTCGTGTCATTACAGGTGAGGAATCCTGTAAATTACCAGGGGTTCCACTTTCAAACTTCATCCCAGGGAAGTTGGGGTCATCTTTAAGGCACGGTGGGAGGTTGGATACGTAGTCATAGGGTTCGACAGAACAGAGGCCATGAGAGTATGGGTATTCCTTGGTCAGAAATCGCTCGATTTCAGAATCTGAATCTTCACTCAAAACAACTGGTTTCTGATCCGTGTTTTGTTTGGGTTTATTACGAGCACACCTTGATACCCAGCACGCAACCTTCTTACCCTTGCTATTGACATCATTATTACCCCTGCTCTTTTTTTCTTGCAGGGCTCTTAACAGGCTTAGCACTGTCTTTTAAACATGAGGTAGGTAGGGTGTCGGGTAGGTCATCGTTTGGGTAGGTCGAGGGTTCAACCGAGGGTAAGAGTGTAGGAGGGGGCACTACAGGCCCGACAAGGGTTTTGGTGACCATGGTCTTGTCCACTTGACCACATTCAGGACTAGCAAAGCCATTCCTCAACAAGAAAGCTTCCCAATAGTCACCACTCAACCTCAAATGATGGACTATAACAATTTTAATTAGATAGTGGTGGAAGAGGCTGGAGTCGGCTTTCTCCCTCTTAAATCATTTAGCCATTTTATACAAACTGCAAAGAAGAAAATGTGTCATATTCAAAGGAAAATCTATAAAACTCATAAGCAGCTATAGGTGGTACAGGAAAACCAAACCGTATCTACCTTCGCATGTAACAAATTGCTTAATGATGTCCAACAAATCATGCCATCGAGATTTAAGAGCTGTAACCAGCATACCTTTGTCATAACTGATAATTTTCATTGAGGTAAACAGGAGCGGCCATGGCACTTCATCCATCTTTGAATTCTTAAACCATTTATGTCCCTTGGCTGGTAGACCAGTGGCTGAGCTGAGGAATTCCTCATTCAATTCGAGTTGGATGTCCCCAACTTTGGCCCTGCATCCATCGAATGTGAGGGAAAATTGTTGAGCGAATGCGAGGTTGAAACCCTCGAATTTTTCGATGAAAACTAACCATCCATTCTTCTCCAGGTCCTCTCGGGCGTTATCAAATAACAACAACGTTTGGATGTTGTTGGGTTCTATGCGCACTACAGGAGCCATAGCAGATAGCACACAGTCAATAGGGTAATTGGTGAGGGGTTTTGACAGGGTAGACACAGGACCAATTGCCCACAGGTTTTCCAAAACAATCAGAGGCAGCCTGAAGTGCAAGGCAGACGTTAATGCTTATGCGTGTGAGGGTGGTGGAGTAAATCGAAACCATGCAAAACTATCATGTTGGCATGTAAAATCAACGGCGGCTCGGTAATAGTTTCATTCAAATCACAATCCAAATATTTGTAAACCAAATATCAAATGGATTATCACATAATAATTAAAAGCCATAACATGCATAACCAAAAAGATTTTGACCAAATGAAATATCAAATAACCATTTGAAAACCATGGTGTTCATAACCAAAAATTGGTCTGAAAGTTAAATCAACAATAGTATTTGTATGATTTGAAAGAAACCACTATATCGAACATTGCACCAAGGATTTAATCATAAAGTTAAGGCATTCTATGAAACCATTGCACCAAGGATTTAATCAAAAACACCAAAAAAAAAAATTGCATCACGAACTTATAAATCGAAACCATATTAACAAAAATGCAAAGTGAATAAGGGTTTGGTGTTTTGATAAATGTATGGCCATTAGTGAGTTAGAGGTGAAAAAATTATGACCATATGAACAAAAGGATTCATAACAATTCAAAAGATCATTTTAATGCTATCAACATGACTTCCAACTCAAGGTTTTCACGCTTGCAGTCATGAAAATGAAAACGAAAGGCAGGTGTGCGAAAGCAAAAGATAATAGTGTCATTTCATTTGAAGAATTGCGACGAGTATTGAGGGTTAAAAACCCTTGTGTAGGCAGCTGATAAGGAAAAGATAAAATTGAAAAATGGCTACCAACAACCCTTGAACATCCAAAATACCAAAACATTCACCATGAACAACACCAATAGTATATAGAGAAGAACCCTTAAGAAATGTGTAGTAAAACATCAAATATATAAGAGAGAATATAGCCCTTAAATTCATAAATAGATCCTTGACCATACAAAATAACAAAACATTCACCATGAACAACACCAATAATATATAGAGAAGAACCCTTAAGGTAGGGTAACACCATAAAATACAGTTACACCTCAAAATTACTCACTTCAATAGTGTCATAAGTGTCATCATTAAAAGTGTTGTAAGTGTTGCATCTTTTCCGCAAGTGTCACATGTTGACCACAAGTGTTTCAAGTGTCACAAACATCATACTGCTATCTTTCCTATGTTGTGCCTCTAACGACATCATAAGGACACTTAAGACACCTCAAAGACTAGTTTTGAAGAAGAGAAATCAATTGACAAGGAGTACAAGCCTTTTGCCACTAAAAGAACCACTCAAAAATGGATTTTGGAGAAGAGCGCTCCCCTACCCACTTCCAAGGAGTGCTAGTGCTCCCTGGGCCTCTTTGGGGGAGTGTTTGAGCACCCTGTGCACCCTTTTTTGGGAGCGCTACCCTTTTTGAGTGAATTTTTTGTTTGTTGGAGGAAATTAGGGGACAATCCCCTCAATATTTGAAGGTAGTTGGATTTGAATATTGGGTCAGGGCATGATCTTAGGGAAGATCCTCAACTGAAGGAGAGGAATCCTCAACTTATCCCAAAGATCTCTCAAGTGGTTGGGCCTCTCCAAGGTTATATAATGAGGCCTTCTCATGGTGAACGGTACATGAAAAAGATTGGAGGTATGAAACCTATGATCTCATATGCAACATACATAAACAGTGGCGACTAGAGATTGATACCAAACTTATGATCCTATAAGTGGTATGTCATTAAAGAAATCAGTGTATATTACTTGAGAAAAGGGGTTGGACAAAGAGAACTGGAAGAAGTTGTTGCACCTTCATCCAAAGGATTGTAAGTACTTTTACTTGTTCTTATCAATACATCAATGCTTGGCATGTTTCTTTCAAACTTATGCTTGTTCCACATGAGTTTGTCTGCAGTAGATGGATCTATATTTGAGCTAATCTCAGTAGAGTAGGAAGTCTTTTGTACCTTTGTTTGTTTTACAGGACCTATCAAGGAGCTCAGGATCGAAGCTCAGCCTGGACTTTGCAAGGACAAATGTCATTAATAAGTTACATATCTTTCTTCTTCTCTTTCATATGTTAGATTGATTAGATATAAAAGGATGTCAGTGTTCATGTTAAGAACTTTTCTATATTGGCCTTAGGAGTCTAGAGACCAAGAGGGAATCCGCTTGTCCGCAGGAGGATTCACCTGTAACAGAAATTGGCGACTCCACTGGGGAGGATCTCTAATTTTTGTTTTCATTCCCAGATCTTGTTTTGGCCCTTTTCCCACTCATTTTACCCTCTCCATATTGTCTCTTGGATGCTTATATTTGTTTTATTGCCTCTTTATTTCATCATGAGCACCCTGATTTGCTGAGCTTGCTTGTTTTTTTTAGTTTCTAGGCATTTTTCTGAGCTTTTGAAGCAGAGCTTTCCCTTTCCCTTGTTATCAGAGTGTTAATACTCCCAGTTGGTCTTACACAGAGTGATGGAATGATTTGGTTCCCCTTACACCAGAGAACTACCCCCTTTTCTGTGGAAAATCTTCTAGGTTTTCAATTTCTGAGTTCAATTTTTGCTTTTAGCACTTTCCCAGGGTCTTATCATCTCAGTTTATTTTTATCTTGGCCTTCAATACTCAGTTGTCTAAGAATTCATCCTCTTTTGTTTGGATTTTTTGACATTTGTCCTTACTTTTCAATAACTCTTTGTCCTTGACAATTTGGAGTCAATTTGTCGTTTTCTTCTCGTTTATCTGAGTGAGTGAAAATTTTGTAAGGAGTTTCAAAGGTCTTTTGTACTTTTCTTATGATCTTTGAGTCATATTGTCCAATATTTTTTTCCTTCCTTTTGAGTTTTTGGTTTGTTGTTCCTTGTTTCATCACAACAAGGGTGTCTTTTTTTTAATGTGAAGTTTGCTTCTAGATTGCTTAAATCTCACAACTCTTGAAGTTTGATTAGCATAGGAAGCTTTACATATACTAGTTATCAGTCACATATAAACATTTTAGCATTGTATTGGATTCCTTATTGAGGACTATTACATGAGGTCATTGCATCTTAGTGTTTGAAACTGAAAGGAAAATCCTTCTCCTTCCCTTAACTAGACATTCATTGAAGGAAAGAATGCTTATCATTTCTTATGCATGTTTTGGGAATTGAGTCACAATATCATCAGTTTTCACTCTCATACACCTCTGAGTAAAAAACAACCACTAAAATCAACGCTTAACTAAAATTTATCAGACTTTTTACATCTTTTTTAGAAAACCTACATTAGTTTAGGGTGTAGGGATTTGGAATAGGTTGAAAGGATAACTTTCCAAAGCTATCAAACAAACTTAGCATCTTGTGATAGGGAGATAAAATCCATTTGTCGTATGGGATTTCTGGGATCCCTCTCTCACACAGGGGTTACACACGAGGTCACATTTGGGTGAATTATGGAGATTATCCCTCTGTGGTTCAATTGTTTGTAGTGGTCAGATCGTATATTGGGGGTCACTTGAAGGTATACCCACGATTATGTGTGGGAGCCTCTCGAGTTGATTTCGGACTTGTTATCCTGCCCATACGTTCAGACTGGACTATCGACTGTACCCACCCAGGGGCTAACTGCAAGTTGGTGACCTTAGTAGCCATAATATTTAGGGTCTCACACAAGGTGACGGTAAAGGGAAGTCTCACTGTACCTGGAATAGACATTGGTCAAACTCACTCGGGCTCCTTGGAGGGTAAATCCACAATTAATGCGCAGAAGCTTGCACCAAGGAGTAAGTCCATTAAGCAGGTCGCCAATGTAACTGATCCACCTGCTCTATCTCTGTCCCTTCCTATTTTGATCTCACGACGTTGGATTTCATCACCAACTAGTGGTTTCAATGTGGGAAGTTTTGTTTGATTGTTTGCTTCTGAGATTCATAGCGTGTGTTGGTTGTGTTACTTAGTGGACCTTAGGTTGAGTCAGTGTTAATGGAATCCAATCCTAAGAGTACCAATGGAGGAACCCCTTCTCCTGGGGAACCTTATACCTTTCCTTCTTTTGGAAACTTTGGTCCTCAATACATTGCCACACTGAGTCTTCTAAGACTCACCATCGGATTATTGGTTTGGTTGTTCCCCACTTTGGTGATCTCGAATCCTCCCAATGCTTCAACTGCACCTAATAATTTAGATGTCAGTACACCACCCGCACATCAACCTCATGTTTAATTTTCACCTTCTTCACCCATTAAGTCTCCTTCCCTTTCTCCTTCTTCACCTAGTGAAAGATCTAAAGCAAGTAGCTAGGTTGATCAGAAGAAGAAGAAACGAAAAGAGAAGAAGAAGAAGAACCTGAAAAGGACCAAGGATCCACCAACATTAGATGTTGAATCCCAGCAACCATCTACTGTTAATAGTACTAGGAGTGTTGATGAGGTCAACAAGATTAAAATGAAGAATCCGAAACCCAAATTTCCTTGCAGTATTTTTAAGGGTGACCATTTTCTGAGTAATTTCCCTGGTATTCCCAAGGTCTTAGAAATGTGTTCCTCCACATCATCGACCTTTTCTATTCATGCTGGTGATACTCTGTCAACTAGTGATGTTAAGGTTGGTAAGAAGAAGACAATTGTCAAATTTCCTTGTATGTTATGCGAAGGCGATCATTATTCCCACCTTTGCCCTCGTATGGATGAGGATTCTTCTCTTTTGGAAAAACTTCAACTTCCAAAAGGTTATTGTAAGATTTCACCCAACCCATCGTTAGTTGATGGATTGGTCAATCCGGTTCCATCCCCGGTCAGTCTAGTTGATCAGGTGGTCAATCTAGTTTCCTCCTCGGTTGAACCACTCACTGAAGTAGTTGATCCAGTTTTGTCATCTATCAGCCCTACTCTTCATCAAAAGAGTGAAAGAAAACTGGTCGATCCGATCCCATCATCGATTAATCCCACTCCTCCTTTGAAGAGTGACAACATGACTGAACCAGTCCCTTCCTTGGTCAATCCCACCCTTCATACGAAGAGTACCAAAGTGATTTCTCTAGTTACATCATCGGTCAATCCCACCCTTCCTCTGAAGAGTGCCAACATGGTCGATATGATCCCATCATCGGTCAATCCTACTCTCCCTCTAGAGAGTAAACCCAATAATTCCCACGTTTTTGTCGTTGATACAGAATCTACCATGCTGGGGGGGATTCCTCCTTCTCCCGTGAATCCCCCTCCAAGAAATGAGGCCATCCTTTTTTATTGGGGTGCGCTAATTGAACCTCGTCTTCCCTCTCACATTCCTTTCCATATTACAGTATAGTTTTGTGGTCGGGACGTTCCTCAAATGTTAATAGATGAAGGTGTGTCTATTAGTATTTTGTCCTCTATGGCTTGGCATGCTTTGGGTTGTCCTCAGCTTGCATCGGTTACACAGAATCTGTTAGCTTTTAACAGAAGAACTAGTCAACATTTAGGGACACTTCCTCAATTTTCCATAACTTTGGGAGGGAAAATTGTCTTTATTGATGTCATGGTAGTTTGAGACCCTTTGGATTTCGCTTTACTGGGTGGGATTATGTCTATTCCATGAAAGCTATTGTGTCCACTCTTTTTCATGTGATATATTTCCCACACAATGGAAGAATGGAAACTATTGATCAACTTTATTTCATCGTTCCTGACTAGATTACCTCCCTAAATGGTTCTTATATGAAGATAGTATCACCCCTGCCACATGTCAATTATGTGGTGTTGTCTCCCATGACTTCAAATTATGATGATTTGGATCCAGTAGTTGACATGGTGATCTCTTTGGTAGGGCTATTGGAGCCTGATCTCCTTACCCCTGTCGCGGCCCTTGACATGTGTTCCTTCCAGAGTGATTTTCTTCCATCCAGTGTGTTAGCTACCAAAATGAACCCGTCCCTATGGTCGCATTTTGTGGGGGATAGCATGGATATTGGTAGTTTTCTCAAATTGATTTTGATTTTTTCTAGCTGCAAGACTTAGATTTTTAATTTTGTCTTAGAAATAAGATGACTCATAAAGGTCTTCTCTTTAAAATTTTCATAAAATGCTTTCAACAGCTAACGTGTGTTTAAAATATGAGTGTTAGTTGGTGAAAGTGGCGACTTTAAATAGCTAAGGAGCATCTCTCATAGGTCTGTGTGCTGGTGAAAGTGTTAATTTTCAAATATCCAAAGAAGCATTGTCGTGGGTTATGCGTTGGAGAAAGTCATGACTTTCCACAGCTACGGAGCAGTTCTTATAAGATCGTGCACTGATGAAAGTGAAGACTTTCAACAGTTAAAGGGGGTTTTCCACAAGATCATGCGCTGGTGAAAGCGGTAAGTATCAACAACTAAGGGGCGTTTTCCACGGGTCGTTGGCTGGAGAAAGCGGGAATCACGTGTGTGTTATCCACGTTTCTAAAATCAAATGATGATACGATCATCCCACGTCACGCAAATTCAAATCATGCACTGATGAAAGTGGGTAATGATGGAGACTCAGTTTTTCACGTCAAAATAGGATTACGATGCGGATCTTATTAAGTGACGCATGTTGCACACTCATGGCGCCGGAAATGGTAATTTTGAATTCAACAACTCAAGAACAGAGGCTGTACTGTCGGGCTGACAACATCAAATCAGATCATTGCTTCCATATCACACATTGTTCATGAAGGTTTGTTAAAGTTTCAAATGTTAAAAAACAGAGATGACTCTCGAGTGCTTTCAACAGCCCAAGACCTTGGCCCAATAGCATATCACAGTGTTTGGTGTGCAGAACCGTTTGGGGTTTTGAATTGCAAATGGAAAGAATGATTCTTAAACTTGCAGGGAACTTTTCAATCCCTTCCCAAGCTCCAAATAAAGATTTGAAAACACCATTGGAAATCTTAGATTCTCTAGATGTCAATCGACTATTCAGGCATGAAAAATGGATTTTCTATGACCAAGAAATTTGATTTTGAAAATATGCTCCTTTCACCAGCTAATTCGCCGAAAATTTTGCTAGTTAGTTGTTGAAAGTGTCGCATTTTAGCAGCTTAGGAGCGGATTTTTCGGTAAATAAGCTGTTGAAAGCCTGTCACGGCCAGAATGTTACGGTTTTTGCCCAGATCGTAAAGTTTTTCAGGAGAATGAATTGAAACCTCTTCTAAGGCTTTATTAATGAATTATCAAATCTATCTAATCAACCACTTTTGGAAAATGAAGAGAAGAAAAGGTGTACAAATGTCATTTACCATCTTTAAAAGAGGCAAAATTTCAGGGTTTTGGGAGCCACATCACATAATTTAAATTTCAGAGAGCCTTGGGAGGCTGAGCTACACATCATTAGATTCCAACCACATTTTGAGGACCAACAGATAAAAATTTACCTTATTTGAGGATCTATTCCTATTTCTTTGTAAATATTGTTTGTTTACTATTTCTAGAAATTCAGATCCATAGTTTTAGGATCTAATAATTGAATTGGTAATCTATAAATCTACAAAAGGAAGATGAATAAAGGGTCAATTTTTTGATACATAAATGTCATATGTAACAGGCCCATTGATGCTAATACTAAATCACAGTTTTCTTTCTCTTTTGATATCAGTTTTCCACCTTCTTTCTGTATTTTTACTTAAGTTGTCACGCCTTGAATGACTGTTATCTCATTGTTTGGCTCATAGCTTAGTAAAACTCTTCTTCATTGTTTATTAGACCCTACATGTGTACTGGTTTATGAGCAATTTGTTCTTCGCCCACTTAAAGTTATCTACTGATTATCAATCCATGAGAGCACTGGTTCATTTGTTTATCATCTTGACTATCTGAGTACCATGTTTGAATTGAGTTATCCCATTGATCCATTTACAAAAAATACAAAAACATTTTTACTTGAAGTTACCAAGCACCTTTGGTCTACAACCACGAAGGGTTTCTTGGAGTGATAACAAAATGGCGCCATTGTCGGGGAGAGGAGATTGAAACTCAGCTTCTCTGGGAGATGACATAGATCCAACTTTGATGATAGACAAAGCCTAGACATATTTTGGTTGTAATCATCTATCTGGCGACTCCATGACGAACGAATTCAGTGGAGACTCCATTGAAGACCTGTGACGGATCCAGAAAAGATCATCAGAAGGAGACGAGCCTTACAGAAATAGATTTTCAGATCTGCAGATTATCTACCTCAGATATTTCAAGAGGTATTGTTTCTTATTTGTATCTAGACCATCTTCTATTAAGCCTATTTTTCTGAATCTTCATGTTTTCAGAAATCTGAAATTGAAACAGAAAACCTGAAGGGTGACAGCCTCCATTGGTTTCTGAAATTACAAACCCGATTTCTGAGTTCGACATTGTATATAACCCAAGGAAAGAAGTCTTACAAGTTGTCCTTAGGAGAGAACTGTTCCTCTTTTTCCATCCTTCATAGACAGAGAAAATTATCTATATACATACTAGTCTGCTTGTTGAAAAGAGTGTCCTAAAAGACCATTTGTGAAAGGTGAGGAAATCTAATCCAGCTGTTAGGGAAGATTTGCAAAAGCCTGTTCTTTCCCTGATCCATCTGAGCTTGAATAAGACTCCACTGGGAGGATCCTGTTGATAAAAGATGAAGAGGCTCAAATCAAAATCTAGGTATCAGTTCATTAGTTTGCTTCATGAACTATTATTGTTCTTTATTACCTCTTTCATTCTTTTCCCTTCGCGTGTAAAGAGAACTATTTTCTGTTTTGTATATTCAGAAAAACATTATCCTTCTTGTATATATCCGCCTTTAGAAAAGAAATCCCAGCAGCCCTGCATTGTAGATGTAGATTCTATGTCTTTACCTCAGCCTATTCCTAAAGATGAGATCTGCATTCAGATTCCCTCTGAATCTGAGCATTCATACAACCTTGAGGAGGTTAAACTTGTTTCAAAACCTCTCCAGATCTCAACCCCTCTAGCCATGATTTCTGAACATGATCAACAACTTATCATCTCTCATGATCAGTCCACAACTTTTCAAGTTAAGATCCGGAGGAAGATGTTCAAACCTTTACAACTACCCCATCTTCTTCATCCTTATCCTGATGACTGTTATGAATATCTCCCTTTGTTTTTTGGAGAGAATCAAGCTTCAACTGAGGGACACGCAGAATCCTTTTTGGATTTTGTTGATTGTTTTTCAATTGCGCATGAAGATGTGATCATGAGAATGTTTTCGAAATCTTTGATCAAAGATGTTGCTACATGGTTTAAGGGTCTGAGAGTTGATTCAATTGGCTCTTGGACCGAGTTCTCTAATGCTTTCCTGAAGTATTGGGGCAAGTACAAATCTCTAGATTCTTACCTTGCTGACTTTAGTGCTTTGAAGAGAGAGCAGAATCAAACTTTGCCTATTTTCAATCGAAATTTTAGCCGCATGTATCATGACATGCCTTTGGAGATCCGACCTATGGAAACAACTGCCATGATACATTATGTTATGTATCGTCATTCAGAACTTGCACTTCTTCTGCTAGAAAGGGAGTCTTCATCTTTAACTCAATTGTTTGAAGATGCGCGAGAGGTAGAGGAGAACATGCGTGCATCCAGGTGGATCAGAATGCAGGATGACTCTGAAAATCTGCAAACATGTGAGCAAGAAGACTGTCAGTACATTTCAGATTCCGAGCAAGAAAGCAGTGAGTTTGAAGCAGATTTGGATCAGCAGCCTAAGGGTGAGTATATTTCAGATTCAGAATCAGATTCTTCAGTATGTGTAGAGTATTCCAGAGACAGGTATGACTATGAAGTTTATGATCAGTTTGTAAATCAGAATGAGCCTATGATAACCAATGATTGCATTGAAAACTACATGTTCCTAGCTGATCATAATCCTTGTCATTTAAACATTACTCTATCATCATCCGCCGAGGACTTCTCTGAAGAAAACAGTAAGTTTGAAGCAGATGTGGATCAACATCTTGAGGGTGAGTATATTTCAGATTCGGAATCAGATTTTTCAGTATGTGTAGAGTATTCCAGAGTCAGGTATGAGTTTGAATTTCATGACCAATTTGCAAATCAAGAAGAGCCTATGGTAACTGATAATTATATAGGCAACTACATGTTTTCAGTTGATCAAAATTCATATGATGTAA
>WSFP011482138.1:0-16008 GCA_009831015.1 Picea engelmannii | reverse complement strand
TCCAGATCACTTGCGAGCAAGTGTCCTCAAAGAATAAGTTTTCTCAGTGCGCCAGAGTGGGATGTTACAGCATAGATGTAGTATTTGACCAATACTCACTCTTGAATTGAGAAATAATAGATGTTGAAGTGAGACAGGAACATGTATCACAAGTTCAACAAATTCAGTTGGAAACTCAACCATCTTCAGCAAGGGAGGAACATGAAGAAGTTCCAGAAGAAGAAGATGAAGATGCATAAAATATCTAGGAAACTGAACATATGCCTAAAACATATCTAAGGAGATCTACACAGGTCAATAATCCTCCTCCAAGGTATGGCGATTATGTTTCATATGTGGCTTTGGTTTCTATAGATGGAGAACCTAGTTGTTTTCAGAAAGAAATTAAGGCATTTGAAATTCCTCAATGGAAAAAATATTTGAAATAAGAAATGGATGTGTTAGAGAGGAATAAAACATGGGCCCTGGTAGAGCTTCCAAATGAAAGGAAGGTTGTCAGTTGCAAGTGGGTCTATAAACTAAAAAAGGGAACGAATGATAAATTTGAAAGGTATAAAGAAATATTGATAGAAAAAGGGCATTGTCAAAAGGAAGGTATTGATTTTCATGAGATATTTTCACTAGTTGTGAAGCTTGCTTCAGTTCGGGTTGTGTTAAGAACTAGTTTCTTTACTTTATATTGAGTTAGATCAACTAGATATTAAAAAAATGTTTCTACATGGAGATTTAGATGAGGATATATATATGGAACAACCAGAAGGGTTTGTTCAAGATTGCAATAAGAGGTTTGTTTGCAAACTCAAGAAGTCATTGTATGGCCTGAGACAGTCTCCCAAACAATGGTACAAGAAGTTTGATTCCTTCATGATGAGTCTAAATTTTACAAAAAGTGAATATGATCATTGTGTTTACTTTAAAAAGTTGGAAAATGGCATGTTTATTATTTTGGTGTTATATGTTGACGATATGCTTGTGGAAAGAAAAGACATGGTCAAAATCAATAGGTTAAAGGCCTAGTTGGCTAGGGATTTTGATATGAAGGATCTAGGAGCAAGAAAACAAATGTTGGGCATCGAGATACACATAGATAAGAAAAATGGTAAGTTGTGGTTATCACAACATAAGTATGTGGAGAAAATACTCATGTGATTTTGTATGAATAATGTGAGACTCATAAAGATCCCTTTGGCTTCCCATTTCAATTTTTCTTTAGGTTTATGTCCTAGTAATGAAAAAGAAAAGGATTATATGTCTCATGTACCATATGCTAATGAAGTAGGAAGTTTGATGTATGTGATGGTGGGTACTAGACCAGATATTTCACATGCAGTTGATTTTGTTAGTAGATACATGGAAAATCTAGGTAAATAGCATTGTGCAGTAGTGAAATGGGTTCTTCGATATCTTAGAGGAAAAATTAATTATTCTATAACAAAAAATAATTACTCTTGCAGGAGGACCTATTAGTTGGATGTAAAAGGTTCAAAACATAGTTACTTTATCCAGTACTGAGGCATAATATATGGTTGCTTCACATGCATGTAAGGAGGCAATTTCATTGAAAGGTTTGTTGGGTGAGTTTGGATGGATGCGGGACAAGGTAAAAGTATTTTGCAATAGTCAAAGTGTTACTCATTTGGAATGTAATAAAACGTATCATGATAATATGAAGCATATTTATATCAAATACCATTTTGTAAGAAAGGTGGTTGATGAAAGGGGATTGGCTTGGAAAAGGTCCATACAAAAGTGAATTCTGCAGACATGTTTACGAAACCAGTTTTGTTAGAGAAGTTGAGATGGTGTTTAAATTCTCTTGGCTTGTATAAAACGTGATGAATTAATGAGGGCATTATATATCAAGTAAATTGTTGTCAATGTGGATATTGTTGGAAACATGCCAACCAATTTCTCATGCGGTCACATGCAGATCAACTATATTAGGAATGTGCATGCATGCATGCACTCTTTTGAGAGATGTTATATATATGAGCATATCCATAAAGGTGAGAGTGCAATGTGTGTAGAGTGTGTGACAAGACACAATACTATGCACTGTACTATGTATGTGAGGAGAGGATGGTTGTATTCCTGTGATGGCTATTGTAATTCTTCTTTGAATAATAAGAATATTGATAATCATTGTCATGTGGTTTTTTCCCGTATTGAGTTCCCACGTAAATCAGTGTCAATTGTGTGATTGTTATCCTCTATTTAATCTTAGATGTTAGGATGTACCACTGACATATGTCGTTGATCTAATTCAAACAACGATGTATTCTTCAAGTGGAAATGTTTAATCAAAGGGAAGCATCCAATTACATCGCATCAACACACCAAATAAAGATTCACCATTTTGGTGTTGATAGTTTGCTAAAGAGACCTGTTCCAAGTTGTCGATCACTTATTAGAGAAATTGACCACATATTTTGAATGTTGTATGGATGAATGGCTAATGATGAGGAAGTCAAATTCGAAGTGTCAACTGTATCTTTAACACTAACTCTCTAGTCTCATTTTCATTTACGATCGGCCCTACTTCTCCACTGCTAGCGTACATTTACAGTTAATGTAATTCTAAACACATGGAATTAGCAGATTGATGCAGCTGTGGTTACCATTATGCATGATGAAGAGAGTACATAAAGTCTTTCTGGCACACCTTCTCTTCTCTGGCGTCTGGATATACACTTGATGCGGTCGACCACTGAACTCTCCACTTGCATTTCGATTCGAGGGTTTGAACAATTACCAGAAGAATGTTGACGACCGACATTTCAACAATATGTCAATCCTGAAATCTGCTTGGAGGACTTGTGTTGGTTGACTTGATAAAAGGAGAGGACGTCAAGGGATGATTTGCATCAAATATGATTTAGTTCCTCATATCTCTACATCAAGAAATCCCAATCCTCTGGTGAAAAATGTTAAAATTGGAGTAGCTACTCAATGAAGAAATGCCAGAAATTTTATGTTTATTCACGGGCCATAGGTTGGTTGACCTAGATTGTTGATTGACATTTGTTGTAGTCTTGTTGGTGATGGTTGAATTTGGATTGTTGGGCGATAGATTCTCTATGCAGACCTCGACATCACTTCTGATGATATTTGCAAACTTTTCCATGCTATGCTCATCGACACCGAAGTATCATTGATAAAATCTCTCAGTTGGACCTAAAACTCAATTAAAGCAGGTTGACTATGTTAGAGAAAGGTAGTCGACTTGGTTGACTGCCATCTAGAACAAGAGTTAGTCTCTGGTTTTTTCACAAAATAGAGTTATTGGATGCATTAATATGAGAAAAGTCATGCAATCTTCCTTTCAATTTTATCAATCCTGTAAAAAAAATTCAATAACTATTATTGTTAAAATGTTTTGAAAATAGTGGGTATTATGTAAGGACCCCTTTTTTTTACGACTATGAGCAAAGAACAGTGCAATTTTTTTTTGTGTGTGTTTTGGAAGAAAGGTGATGAAAATGAAAGTTAACCACACCACTGACAATGAACCCAAGCACGCATTCCAGGCAAATGGACAACTATGACTCCACTCACTAACATAAGGGCAACTGGGTGAATCAAGCATATAACAACAAGGAGGAACAACTACCTGACCGACATAAAATGACCATGCCTACAAGCTAAGGGACAACATCCCCATTCCGACACAACATCCAAACAATAAGGAATAGAACATCCAGGCGCATGAACCCAATGCTTGAAGGCATTCAACCCATTCACCATAAAGCAACTGGAAATGCTTGACAACTCTCAGACAGAACAAATTGACTCCAGCAAAGTTCTCACTTGCTACTATCCCATAAGTCGCGCAATGATCCTATCATCAGGAATCATTCCTTTCCCAGGTGATAGACACGTCAATAACCTCAGTGCAGCATAATCTATCTAGAACAGAGACTCTAGAAAAACAGATACACCAGGGACTGAATACCGATAAGAAGAAACAAACCCATACCTCAACAAAAGGTCTATGAAATTCTAGAGGAAGAAGACAAGGGATGACGCAAGCCAATACATGACATCATCCCCGACCCAACCAATCACCCAGTCTAAACCAATCAATGAATACAATCTATTTTAACATGGGTTCCATTCTAAACGGGGCACATCAAAGTTACAATTAGTCAATAATGCACCCGCTAATTTAACGTTAATACAATCAATCTTGCAAGTCTATGTAAAAAATATTTAAACTATAATTATAAATACCATCTAACCTCCATTATAATCAATTCAGGAAGTCTAAAATTGACAATCTAGTCTTTACTCACCAACCTAATTTTAATCATTAATACAACCTAATTGGGCAATTCTACATTAATCCAAAATCTCCATCCAACTATCCATTAACTTGAATAAAAATATTAACAAGCTTAATGTAGGATGCTACTATTATAACACCTATGAACACATGTAGTCTAGCTATATTGACCAAACCAATAGTACTAGATGTTTGTTATCATTGAGAAGGAAACTGCTAACTACTAACATCGCTATCACAATATAAGAAGGCAATTAACATAGCAGTTACCTAATGATTAAATTAGAAATAACAAGGCCATTTACATGATTGTTATCATAATAACTAATAAAGCAATAACAAGGCGATTAACATAACAATTAATATAAAAGTAGCAAGACAATTACATGATTGTTAACATAACAATTAATAGCTCAATAACAAGGCGATTTCATACTGTTTTACCATTTAACTCGCTGCGTCAATTAATCAAAAATAAGGAATATGTTGATCATTAACTCACAATAGCAAATAACATAGCAATTAATAAGGAAATAATATATATTTTATCATTGCAATTAAGATGGTAATTAATAGTAAAATGCAACCAACATTTAAGGCAAAATGGTGTCTGATCTAGCAACTGCAATCAACCATTTAAAGGAGAAAAATGTGGTCACACCTGCAACAAAACGCAGTCCTAGTTAATGGTGAATCACTGTGCCATACCTCAACAAGCACATGTTACCAATTAATGGAAATTCATGGGTATTTAGCAACAACTCAGTCCATCATTTGAAAGAAAAAATGTGGGAATTTAAAATGACAATATCAGTCTCATTTGGAATAAAAAACGTGGGCATTTAAAAAAACAAACTCAGTCTCATTTGTAAGAAAAAACGTGGGCATTTTAAACAATAATCTCTGTCTCATTTGAAAGAAAAAATGTGGGCATTTTAAATGGCAAACTTAGTCTCATTTGAAAGATAAAATGTGGGCATTTTAAATGGAAAATATCTTTCTCATTTGAAAGCAAAGATGTGGGCATTTTAAACGGCAATCTCTGTCTCATTTGAAAGAAAAAACTTGGGCATTTAAAACAACAAAATCAGTCTCATCTGAAAGCAAAAACGTGGGCATTTTAAACAGCAAACTCAGACTCATTTCAAAGAAAAAACGTGGGCATTTTAAATGGAAAATCTCTATCTCATTTGAAAGAAAAAACGTGGGTGTTTTAAATGAAAATCTCTGTCTCATTGAAAGAAAAAATGTGGGCATTTAAAATGACAAACTCAGTCTCATCTAAAAGAAAAGAACGTGGGCATTTTAAATGACAATCTTTGGAAACTTTTAAAAGCAAAAACATTTTTCCATTTCTAGGATACTAATACAAAATGAAAACATGAATCAATTTGTTTTTCCATTTCCAGAATACCAATACAAAATGCAGACATGAATCAATTTGTTTTTCCATTGCCAGAATACCAATACAAAATTCAGACATGAATCAATTCATTTTTCCATTGCTAGTATACCAATACAAAATGTAGACATGAATCAATTCGTTTTTCCATTACCAACATACCAATACAAAATGCAGATATGAGTCAATTTGTTTTTTTCATTGCTATAATACCAATACAAAATGTAGACAGCAATAAGAGAACCGAAAGTATCCAACCAACCAAGGACAACAAAGGAGGTAGACAACTAATACGTTCATCCTTCGATCATCATCCTCGCATAGAAAGGAAGGGCGTTGAGATCCATAGGTCTATTAATGCCGAAGCGAGGACCGTAGATCAAGCTCCTGGATAATTGCTCAGGCGAGGACTAATGAGCTAGGAATGAAGGGAAAACAACCACAATGGTCACAATCAATACACCACAGGGTGGTCAAGACATGTGGGGAAACGAAGGCCATGGGATTCATTCAATCATCGATCTAGGCTATAAAAATTTTAGTCCACAATCTAGATAACCAATATACTTACCCAATTAAACAAGCAAATCCCAAGCATAAATTCTACAACAATCTACCATACAAAATGAAGAAAGCGTACTGTCGCCTGATTGCCTACTTTGAGTTGAAGTCTCATGCGCTCCATGCAACTCCCTCTTTCCGACTGACGAGACTTCACCGGTACCTCCTAGCCAATGATAGGGGTACTCTTCTTACCCCTTATCCCTCCGAGCCACAAATGGGCCACACGCACTATCTAGAGATTCAACTAGCTCCCAGCTTGCCTCGCAAGGCCAAGCTACCACTCCTCACTGAGTTAGGTATCCAACTCCCACAAGCTAAGTCAGTCAAGTAGATATTTCTGCAGCGTAACATTACATAAAACATAAGACCTCCTTCATCCTTCTCCTCCCTCCATGATATAGAATTTCCAAGTCCTTTACCTTCCCAAAATCCCATTTAATTAATGTTTAATAAATTAAATCCTAAAAATCCTCCCTATACAAGTGTCATCCATCCCCTTCATTCCTCCATAAATTAATTTCTTTAATTAATTAATTACCCCTATTTCCCTCACCCACCTCGATTCACTCCTAGAATCTCTCTTAGGTGTCTCCAAAATCCCTTACAGTTTTTAATGACTTTCCCCATTATTAATTTACTAGTTCAATTTTAAATCAGAAATCTCTTAAATACTAGATACCTTATTAAGTTTGACTTTCTGCTTTTTCCCTTGTGTTTCCCTTTTCTTTTATGTTTCCCTCTTTTCCTAGTTTCCTAATATTTTAGATTTACCTCTTTCCCCTTTTCACTTGAAACTCAAATTGGTAGGTGTATAAATTAACCCTTTTCCCTTTTTAATTAATAAATTTTAAATTATCGTAAAATAATAAAACAATTATTTCCCTTTATTTTTATTTTATCCTAACATATTTTTATGAATCAATTAAATTGCTTACTCCCTTCTTTTTACAAGATTTAACAAAGATTATATTTATTATTTATTTTGTTTTTGTTTTTATTTTATAAATACATATATATACATATATTTTTTTAATAAGTAGATAAAATTTTACCACTAGCATAGTTTAGACCTAGACCTTAAATTTTGTGTTGGATGACAATATATTAGGGAAATTATTTTTAAAAATTCTTATCACGTTATTCATCCTAAGGTCATCTAGGTTCATTCATTTATTATTAACAACGCGACGTAGCCTTTAAGACGCATTAGCTGCTCCAAGGGTGCCACCCACCTCAATGTTCCCTCGTGCGATGTGCCCTTTAGGATGCACTACGTTCTCCAAGGGTGTCACTCACCTCTTTCAATTTTTCTTACGCGACATGCCCTTCAGGAGACACCACGTGCTCCAAGGGTGCCACTCACCTCTTGACTGACTTGGTAGACATCAAAAACCCCTGGAGTCAATACTCAACTAGGTGAAATTGTGGGAGACTAAGGGCCTCTAAGGAATAAGGCCCCTACCTTATTGCATGCTCCTTAGAATCATCGTGATCGATTATTGCAATCTACCCTCATGGCATCATGGTTCCTCTTGAACTAGGTAAACATTAACCTATAGTTCGAGCCACAGTGGGAGTGCTAGTAGGCTGTGGTAGGGATGTAGTCCACACCTCTCCCTCAACATCTCTGGTAGTCGTACATGACCCCTTTACTCCATATGTGAGTCTAGTCAACAAGCTATCGTCAACCTGCATCATCAATGAATCATGTCATAAATATATCCATAATGATAGAATCTAATTAGATGCACTAATATCACAATAAAACAATCAAACCCCAATGGTACACTCCCTAACTCGATCCGGAGTCCAAGGGGTTCCATCAATGCCTCTACATGTTTGAGGTCCAAAATCTTGCACACTCAGTAAAACCGAATCAATAGCACCTGTCTATGTCAATGCAGTAAAACAACAGGTCACCAACCCATAATGCCTCATAATCAAAATCAATGTTTTAATAGCATAAAATCCGGATCACTTGAGAGCAAGTGTCCTCAAAGAATAAGTTCACTGAATGTGCAAGAGAGGGATGTTACATACACCCCTTCTTGGTCTAAACTTCATCCCAAAGTTTCATAGTATAAATGTCAAAATAAAGTGTATCATAGTATCATAAGCCTATCTATCAAACAAAAATGGAAACTGTTGGCACATATCATATGCATCCTCCCAGGTCACCAACTGCAGACTATAGCTATCCCACTGGACCTTGACTTTCTCTACCATTTGACGTCATAGCTGTTGAATGCAGTGATCCAAGATGCAAATTGGCTCAGCCATGAGTGCCCCCTCATCCAAAACCCACCAAGTGATCAAGTGAAAACATGTGTAGGATCACTAAACAAAATGTCCCAAACAAAGACATGAAATACATCGTGCATATGCCTCAAGGAATCAGGCAAGGTTAGTCAATAAGCCACGTTCCTCTCCTTTTCACAATCTCGTAGGTTACCACGAACCTAGGAGATAGTTTAGCCCATTTTTCCAACTGCATCGAACTCTTATGCGGTTTCATCCACAAGAATACTCAATTTCCACATCGTAACTATGGTCGACAAAACGTGCATTGACATAACTCTTATGTCGATCCTGCGCTTCCTGGATCCTTTGTCTTATAGCTTGCATTTAAACTACCATTTCTTGGATCGCTTTTGGTCCCACTAGGACTCTATCCTCAATTCGATCCCAACTCAAAGGCGTCTGACACAGTCGCCCATAAAGAAACTCGAAGGGAATCATCTTAATGGTGCTTTGCTAACTGTTGTTATAAGCAAACTCCACCAATGGAAAGAATTCTTATGAATGCTTTTGCTGGTCCATCATGTACATGCATAAGATGTCCTCCAAGGTCTAGTTTGTTCGTTCAGTCTGCCCATCAGTCTCCGAGTGATACATTGTACTAAAGTTAAGTTGGGTTCCAAAGGCCTCTTGAAAACTCGTCCAAACTTGTCCAGTAAACAACAATCCTTGATCGGATATAATCCTCTTAGGCATGCTATGCAGACTCACAATCTCACCGATGAAAACTCTAGCTATGTCAGGTGTCTGATACATTGTACACATAGGAGTAAAGTGAGCACTCTTTGTCAGAGTGTCTACTACTATGAAAATTGAATCATGTCTCCTTACCATCAGTGGCAATACAACAATAAAATCGATCAAAATGACCTCCCATTTCTATTATGGAATAACATGTGGCTGTAGTAATCCTGTTGGATGTCTATGTTCATCCTTCACTTGTTGACATTCTAGACATCGGGCCACATAGCTGACTATATCTGCCTTCATTCTCTTCAAGAAGAATAAGGATTTAAGGTCTACCCTCATCTTTTTGATTCCCGCGTGAGCCATGTAAACTACTCTATGAGCCTCACTTAGGATCAACATCCTCAACTCGTCATTCGGTGGTATGTAAATCCAATTTTTAAACCTCAATAAACCATCACTATCAAACGAAAATCCTTCAAATCTTGGTACTATCATTGTGTTTTGTCTACTAAAACCCTTGACCTCTTTGTACCAATCATTGTCACGCTGTAAACTTAGAATCTTTTCACATAGATTCGTCTGAAGAGGAAGCACCAAAAATATGTGTGGTCTCCCACTCAATGCATCTCCCACTCAGATCATTGTTCCTTTTATGTAAGTAATCTCAAAGTCGTACTCGTTAAGAAATTCCAACCAACGTCGTTGTTGCGCATTCAGGTCTCTTTGCATAAAGATGTGTTGTAGTCCACAGTAGTCCATTTTTAGTTCAAACTTCCATACAACAAGGTAGTGTCTCCAAACCTTCAAGGCATAAATGATCGCTAACAACTCCAAGTCGTGCGTTGCATAGTTTTCCTCATGCCTTCTCAGTTTATTCTAGATGTAAGTGATCACTCATCCGTTTGGTGCCAAGATTTTGCCTAAGACTTCCTTGGATGTGTCAGTACATACCAAGAAGTCTGTGTCCATGTCAAGGACCTTTAATATCAGTGTTGTTGTCAACAGCTCCTTGAGCCTCTGAAATGCTTCCATGCATTTCTCGGTCCAAACAAACTTCTTGTTCTTCTTCTGCAGTTCCATGATCGGATTTGCTATCTTCGAAAATCCCTCGACAAATATTCAATAGTATCCTTCTAAACCCATGAAGCTATGAACTTCTATGACATTCGTCAATGTAGGCCATTCCATAATAGCCTCAACCTTGGTTGGATCCGTGGCGATACCTTCGCCAGAGATGACATGCCCTAAGTAGTTAATCTTCGATTGATAAAATGAGTATTTTCACAACTTCCCATACAATTTGTGCTCTCACAAACACTGTAGTACCAAGTATAAGTGCTCGTCATGCTCCTCCATCATCCAAGAATAAATCAAAATATCATCAATGAATACTTGGATGAACTTGTCTAAGTACTTGTGGAACACCCCATTCATCAAAATCATAAATACCCCTAGGGCGTTTGTTAGTCCAAATGGTAAAAAAGTAAACTTGTAATGTCCAAACCTTGTCTTAAAGGTGGTCTTAGGGACATCATCCTCCTTGATCCGTAACTGGTGATACCCTGATCGCAAAATGATCCTTGAGAACACCGTTTCACCCTTCATCTGATCGAACAAATCATCAATCCTCAGCAATGGATATCGATTCTTGATCATGGCATTGTTCAATTGATGGTAGTCAATGCCGAGCCTCCATGACCCATCCTTCTTTCGTATGAAAATAAAAGGTGCACCCCATGGTGACACACTTGGATGTATCAGTCCTAGGTCCAACAATTCCTTCAACTGCATTCTCAACTCTTGTAACTCCGGGGTTGACATCCGATAAGGAGTTCTATCTATCAGTTTAGTTCTTAGTTTTAGGTCTATAGTAAACTCCAATTCCCTCTATGGTGGAATCCCAGGTAACTCTTCCGAAAATACATCTGCAAACTCTCTCACCACCGGAAGGTGTTCTAGACCTTCCACTACTCCCTTCTTGTTTAAGACAAGGATCACATAAAGCTTGCACCCCTTGCACATGCTCTTCCGTAGCTGCAAGGAAGAGATGAACCTCAGGGAAACTCCCTGGTTTTGTCCTATAATCACACATCTCTGTCCCTCGTCGTCAACCAAGCTCAATTGTTTCATCTTACAGTTGAGTATCGCCTCATGCGATTCCAACCAGTCCATACCAATCACAACATCATAAGATCCTAAAATCATGACGTACAGGTTGGCCCTTGTGACAAACTCTCCCAGCTGAAGGATACAACCCATAACCTTTCCTCCAACCTTTTGTTTGGCTCCCGAAGCCATCTCTATGAAGCTAAAATCATCATGTTCGAATTCCTTTACCTTAATCCTTTTTAGTGCTTCTTTCGAAATGAAACTCTCGGTAGCACCAGGATCTATCAAAATACTAAGGGTCTGGCCAGTGACGGTACCCGATGTCTCGAGCACAGTCGATTGCTGCTCTGCCTGGTGGTTATTCACCGCTGCATAAATCTGATGGGCCTTGCCCATATCTCCCATGGTAGTGGATCCAGCTGATCAAGACACTCTAGTCCTCTCCTCCAGACAGTCGTGCTAGTAGTGTGGCTCCCCACACATCCAACACCCCTTCTTCAGTCCAGTACTCCTCGTACCCGAAGTAAAAGATGAATTCTAACAATAAGACCAAACTCAAACTTCTTGACCTTAAGTTTCTGTGTAACTTGGTGCAGAGCATATAGAAGCAGCTCCAAAAGGGGCCTCGTACTCGGGCATCGTGTGGCTACCTCATCGCAAGCCATCAAACTCATTGAGATGATGCTCAACGAATTCCTTAGAAACATACCTCTCTTGGAACCGTCCCTCGAATAGTTCCCATGAAACATCACCGATGGCCATGTTCAAAAGGGGAAATATCATCTTCCTCCATAAAAGAGTGCTCCCTTTTAGTCGAAAGACCACCATGTGGACCTTCATGTTGGAGGTCGTAAACGTGAAGTGTGAAGCACACACCTTACTCTACAACTATGATTCGACGACACCACCATTCGTGCAACTCATGGATGCTAGAACTCAACTTTCTTGAGATCTCGAAGGATGCTAATGGTACTAACTATTATGCATAGTGGACCCTCAGGGGTGCCCTCTAAATGAGATCTCCATGAGGACATGTTAAGGTTTTTACTTAATGCAAGGGTTACTAATCACGGGTTTACTATAGTGGAAATACTAGCGATCCACTGTCACAGGGTTGAACCCGCTCTGATACCCTATGTAACGACCCCTCTTCATTATGCTTACAAGCAAACAATAGTGCATTTATTTTTTCTTTTTTGTGTTTTGGAAGAAAGGCGACGACAACAACAGTTAACCACACCACTGACGATGAACATAAGCATGCATTCCAAGAAAATGGGAAACTATGACTCCACTCACTAACACAAGGGAAACTGGATGAATCAAGCATAGAACAACAAGGAGGAACGACTACTCACCTGACACAAAATGACCACACCTACAAGGGACAACATCCCCATCCCGATGCAACATCCAAACAACAAGGGCTAGAACCTCTAGGTACACGAACCCAGTTCCTGAAAGCATTCAACCCATGCATGATAAAGAAACTAGCAATGCTTGACAACACTCACACAAAACACACCGACTCCAGCCAAGTTCTCGCTCGCCACTATCCCATAGGACTCATCACTATCTTGTCATCAAGAATGATGTCATTCCTAGGTGATAGACGTATCAATAACGTTGGCGCAACATAAGCTATCTGGACCAATGACTCTAGACAAATGGATGCACGAGGAACTGAATATCGATAAGAAAAACCACACCCATACCCCAACAACAGGTCGACAAAACACCAGAGGAAGAAGACAAGCGATGATGCAAGCCAATACACAACATCATCCCTGACCCAACCAATCACCTAGTCTAAACCAGTCAATGAATACAATCTATTTTAACATGGGTTCCATTCTAAATGGGGCATGTCAAAGTTACAATTAGTTAATAATGCACCCACTAATTTAATGTTAATACAATCAATCTTGCAAGTCTAAGTAAGAGATATTTACACTATAATTATAAATACCATCTGACCTCCATTATAATCAATTTAGAAAGTCTAAAATTGGCAATCTAGTCTTTACTCACCAACCTAATTTTAATCATTAATACAACCTAATTGGGCAATTCTACATTAATCCAAAATCTCCATCCAACTACCCATTAACTTGAATAACAATATTAACAAGATTAATGTAGGATTCTACTATTATAACATCTATGAACAATTTAATCTCAACGTGTATTCTAGCTATATTGACCGAACCAATAATACCATTTGGCTCTTATCATTGAGAAGGAAACTGCTAACTACTATCATCGTTGTCGCAATATAAGAAGGCAATTAACATAGCAGTTATCTAACAATTAAATCAGCAATAACAAGGACATTTACATGACTATTATCAAAACAAGTAATAAAGCAATAACAAGGCGATTAATATGTTGATTAGCATAACAATTAATATAACAGTAACAGGGCAATTACATGATTGTTAACATAAAAATTAATAGCTCATTAACAAGGCGATTTCATATTGTTTAACTATTTAACGCGTTGTGGCAATTAATCAAAAAGAAGGAATCTATTGATCATTAACTCACGGTATCAAATAACATGGCAATTAATAAGGAAATAATATAGTTTTTATCATTTCAATTAAGATGGTAATTAATAGTAAAACACATGCAACATTTAAGGCAAAATGGTGTCCAATCCAGCAAGCGCAGTCAACCATTTAAAGGGGAAAAACATGGTCACAGCAGCAACAAAACATAGTCCCAGTTAATGGTGAATCATTGTGCCATACCTCAGCAAGAACATGCTAGCAATTAATGAAAATTCATGGGTATTTAACAACAACTCAATCCATCGTCTGAAAGAAAAAACATGGGCATTTAAAATGAAAATCTCAAACTCATTTGGAAGCAAAAATATGGGCATTTAAAACAACAAAATCAGTCTCATTTGCAAGCAAAAGCGTAGGCATTTTAAACGACAGTCTCTGTCTCATTTGAAAGCAAAAATGTGGGCATTTTAAATGGAAAACTCAGTCTCATTTGAAAGCAAAAATGTGGACATTTTAAACGAAAAATCTCTGTGTCATTTGAAAGAAAAATGTGGGCATTTTAAATGGCAATCTCTGTCTCATTTGAAAGCAAAAACCTAGGAATTTAAAACAACAAACTCAGTCTCATCTGAAAGAAAAAACGTGGGCATTTTAAACAACAAACTCAGACTCATTTGAAAGAGAAAACGTGGGCATTTTATACGACAAATCTTTGTCTCATTTGAAAGAAAAAACATGGGCATTTTAAACGACAATCTCTGTCTCATTGAAAGAAAAAAAGTGGGCATTTAAAACAACAAACTCAGTCTCATCTGAAAGAAAAAAATGTGGGAATTTTAAATGACAATATTTGGAAACTTTTAAAAGAAAAAACGTTTTTCCATTTCCAGGATACTAATACAAAATACATACATGAATCAATTCATTTTTTCATTGTCAAAATACCAATACAAAATGAAGACATGAATTAATTCATTTTTCCATTGCTAGAATACCTATAGAAAATGCAGACATGAATCAATTCATTTTTCAATTTCCAGAATACCAATTCAAAATGCAGAGATGAGTCAATTCATTTTTTTCATTGCCAGAATACCAACACAAAATGAAAAAAATAGTAAGAGAACCAAATGGATCGAACTAGCCAAGGACAACAATGGAGGTAGACGATTGATAGGTTCATCCTTCGCTCATCATCCTCGCACATAAAAGTAGGGTGCTAAGATCCATATGTCTATTAATGCCGAAGCAACGACTGTAGATCAGGCTCCTCGTCGACTGCTCATGCAAGGAATGATGAGCTAGGAACAAAGGGAAAACAACCAGAATGGTCACAATTAATACACCACAGGGTGGTCAAGACATGTGGAGAAACGAAGGCCATGGGATTCAATCAATCATCAAGCTAGGCTATAAAATTTTCAGCCAACAATCTAGAAAATCAATATACTTACCCAATTAAACAAGCAGATCCAAAGCATAAATCCTACACCAATCTACCATACAAAAAGAAGAAAGCATACCGTTGCATGATCACTTTCTCTAAGTTGAAATCCTATGCGCTCCATGCAACTCCCACTTGTCGACCGATGAGACTTCATTGGTACCTCCCAGCCAATGCTAGGGTTACTCTTCTTCCCCCTTAGCCCCTTGAGCCGGAAAGGGGCCACACACACTATCCAAAGATTTAGCTAGCTCCCAGCTTGCCTCGTAAGGTTGAGCTACCACTCATCACCGAGCTCGATATCCCAACTCTCATAAGTGAAGTCAGTCAAGTAGAGATTTTTGTAGCGTAACATTATGAAAAACATAAGACCTCCTTCATCCTTCTCCTCCCTCCATTATATAGAATTTCCAAGTCCTTTACCTTCCCAAAATCCCATTTAATTTAATGTTTAATAAATTAAATCCTAAAAAACCTCCCTGTACAAGTGTCACCCATCCCCTTCATTCCTCCATAAATTGATTTCTTTAATTAATTAATTACCCTTGTTTCCCTCGCCCACATAGAGTCACTCCTAGAATCGCTCCTAGGTGTCTCCAAAATCCCTTACAGGTTTTAATGACTTTCCCCATTATTAATTTGCTAGTTCAGTTTAAAATTAGAAAGCTCTTAAATACTAGATACCTTACTAAGTTTGACTTTCTGC
>ML880944.1:3659-16008 GCA_009831015.1 Picea engelmannii | reverse complement strand
AAGAATGAAGAAACGACTAACCCCAAGCTACCTAATCACTCCTAGAATATATGGGCTCCCTAAAATCCACAAAGAAGGAGTTCCTCTAAGACCAATTGTCAACACGATTGGTTCCCCAACCTATGAACTAGCCAGGTACGTAGCAAGGATCCTAGGACCTTTGGTTGGCAAGACAGACTCATACATAAAAGCTTCAAGAGACTTCGTGGAACTCATAAAAGAAGAGAAAATTGAATCTAAGGATATCCTCATCAGCTTTGATGTGGTTTCACTTTTTACAAAGATCCCGTTAAATGAGGCCATACAAGTCATCAATGAGGTCGCAGACCCTCAAACAACCAAACTTGAAGAAGTGTGTCTAAAATCAACCTTCTTCATTTTCCAAGGAGAGTTTTTCGAACAAACAAGTGGGGTAGCCATGGGATCCCCTTTATCCCCAATCATAGCCAACCTCTACATGGAGAAGTTCAAGAAAAATGCCCTCGAAACATATCCTCTTAAACCATCTATATGGAAAAGTTATGTTGATGATACCAACGTCATATGGCCTCATGGAAAAGAAGAACTAGATAGATTCTTTGAACACCTTAATGGTATTTCAGAAAACATAAAATTCACCATGGAACTAGAAGACAAAAACAACATAGCCTTCCTAGACATTCTTATAACTAGAAAACATAATGGTACACTGGGACACAAGGTCTTCAGGAAGAAAAATCACACAGAAAGTTACCTTCATGCGAATTCCCACCACCATCCCTCTCAGAAGATGGGGGTTCTCAACACCATGGCGATGAGGGAAGCAAGCATTTCTGACAAAGAACATCTCAGGGAAGAAATAGATCACTTAACTAAGGTCTTTAAGAACATTGGGTATAGATATGGAGACATCAAAAAGGAAATGGATAGAAAGGATAATAGGACTCGTGTACAGAATGATCAAACCTCCAACATAAAGGCCTTCCTTCCTTACATTCAAGGTGTCATAGACAAGATTGCAAAAGTCTTAAAAAAGAATGAAATTACAACTTCCTTCAAACCCCTAGTTACCATCAGACAAAGAATGAAATATGTAAAAGACCCTATAGACCAACAACAAGGAAAAGGCATCTACAAGGTCTCATGTTCATGCGGAAAATGTTACATTGGGGAAAACGGACGATCATTTCAGGTAAGGATTAAGGAACATGGAGCAGACATTAGAAATGAACGCATTCATACCTCGTCCTTAGAAGAACACTCACTTAAAACCAAACATCATGTCTGCCTGGAGGATACAAAAGTACTAGCAAAAGAAGATCATTACTACATGATACATTTAAGAGAAGCTCTCGAAATAATCAAACACCCCAACAATATGAACATAGACGGTGACTTGGAGGTAAGCAGTTTTTGGCACCCATTAATCAACAAACTCAGTATCCCTCATAGATCTAATCAGGCTTGACACCTCCCTTCTTCTTGCCTTCTTGTTTAGGTTTCCCTTTGCCTCACTTCTTAGACTTAGGAGTCTAACCAACTTGTTTTACCTTTTAAAATATTTAATTATAGGCACCTACTTTTTCAAATATTTAAGTCACTTATAACCTTTCATGACATTCTAATATAAACAAAAATCAAAAGTACTTTCATTTTAAAACCCTAAAAACGTTTCCTTCCTGACTCTTAATTCTAAACCTAAAACCCACCTTTTCGAGAACTTTTTCTAGTAACTAGTTCACTAAGATTTAATTAAAAATTTAACCCTAAAAACAAACTTTTAAAACTCTAAAACCTAAAAACAAACAACCTAACTAAAGCCCCCTTCTCACCATAATTCAATTAATCTTTAAATTTAATCACTAACTTAATTTTCACTCAAAATCTTTACAAACTTAGTAATAGTTTATTTTTATATTATTTTTATATTATTATTTATTTTAAAAACTTAATTCAATTAATCAAATATTTAATCACTTAATTAAAAACACTTTAAGCTTATTTTACATATATATAACTAAATAACTTTACAAACTTACTAATAAGTTATTAATTATTATTATATCATTATTCAGTTTAAAAATGAATAAAAAATCAATTAATTTCTGTAGGTTTTAGATAGCCGACCTAGGTTAAAATATTTAATACATCCTACATAGTAACTATTAATTAACCGAGATCAGCATGCTATCAATTGACGATTAGTCCTGATGATGAATCCCAATTCGGATTCGAAACGTCGACAAAAATGACACCAACTGTGGATTATCCAGCAAACAACTTTGAAGAAAACTTTGATAAAAATTTCACTTTAAAAATCCTTTATTTGATGTTATACAATTCCAAATATTAGCTTTCTCATATAACTATATCTCACATATACATGACCCATATAAATGGACTAAAACATAATAAGGAATGATATTTAAAAAGGGGATTGGGATTGGAACAAGTAACTCGATTATAACCAACCTCGAGGATGGACACAAAATGAATTTACTCATAAATCTTATCAATAGAAGTCAACTAAGGATTTAACTAGCATGAGCCTCATCGGTAATTAAATTATCCATTCTTCAAGATCGGAAAACAACTCTACACTTTACCATGCAGCCGTGTCCATCTGCATTAGTTGGAATCAACAAAAGGGCACAGTGCGCGTCCTCATACGAAATCTTGTAGAGGCTATCTCCATCTAACTGTCGTCTGGACCTCAAGGGAAACAACACGCCTCCAGGGTGCAGGTCACCTGTATTTAATTAAACGCCAAGATCTGGAGGTAGTGATGGTAGAACGTTGTTTTTAAAAAGGGTAAAAGGATAATAGTTACGCTCGACCCAACACACCACCTGTCAACAACTGGAATGTGGTTCTGTCCAAGCTGCCACCCCATAGGCTGCGGTTCAGCTCTGGGGTAGGTGAGAGATTCGGGCGCTGTCAAACTGTAGGAGGGGGGGTTCGCTTCCTTCCCAGTAATATCGCCTCTATCTCCAGGCCAGCACGCAACCACGACGGCCGTGACTCCTTCAGAGTGCATGCCTGGGCATCGCGAGTTTTACGCAAGGGAAATCCCAACAATGCCAGGAATCCTGGCATGCTCTTGGGTACGGGTATCACTGGAAGCGCCTAACGAATATGAAAAAGGGCTCACTGGAAGGTAGCACAACTGGTTTAAAAAGAATGTTGAGAGAGAAAAGAACACAGGTTATCTCGGTGGACACGGAGGGTTACTCTCCAGGAGGAAGCTCAATTTAGGGAGCACAGTATGAGAGTAAAGAACAAGGGTAAGGGCAACAGTTTTAATCAACAATAAAAGCTTCCCAAACGACCGCAATCAGATGATAATGATCATCGCTGAACGAAAATTCATTCTGCCATCGCACCAAAAATTGACTACCAGCTCAGCGTTAAGGAACGTAGTCCATACGATGTTAAAGATCAATTACCTGTGAGGATTTGGAGAGAGTCTACACACGACCCTCTGCTCTTGTGGATAACAAGATTTTAATCGATAGTGTGGGTAAATGTGATCCTATTCATCGCAGTTCACTAAATCTGCTTGAAGTATACCATTTCAATGTATTTAATGATCTGGAGGTTCAAGTATGGTTTACATCCGTGTACAGTCTATCTCTGGTTCGATTTCTTTTTTATTAAGAGAGATGAGATAAACACATTAATTACATATAGATATAGATATCATTTCATTGCAACAATAAGAAGGAAGATCAAAATCGACCATCCGCATGTACAAATATACCACTCGCTTCTACTACCCACTCTGAGATATTATCTAGAATTATACCAGCGTTATGTATTTCATTTTACAGTGGTGTAATATATTGTAGAAATCTAGGTTCTACCTTTTGTTCAATGAACCTAAATGCAATATTCAAATGACAAAAAGACAAGTAAAAGCCTAGATGCCATGGACAAACAATAAAACAAAAATCAATATTGATTCTATATATGGTTGTTGTTAATTCACCACAATATCACTTGTAATTATCACAAATTTGTAGCAATATTTAAAAACACAACAATCCACTGGAGTAAGCAATTAAAGAACAACCATCCAGCCCAACGATAACCAATATCTAATGATATTAAACATTCATCCATATAGATTTCAATTACACAAGCAGATCTAATCATAACCTAAGGCATTCGACTTTGCAAATCAAAGAGCATACCGTTGCCTTAACTCCCACCTCGAATGATGACTGCACACTCCGTGCCGCTACTGCTCCTTTCTGCTCCCGCTCCCCGACCATCGAGACTACACCGGAACCTCCCAGCCAACGCTAGGTGTACTCTGCTTCCCCCTTAGACCCTCGAGCCGCAAAGGGGACACACACTATCTAGATGGTAAGTCTATCTTCCCAGCTTGCCTCGCAAGGATGAGCTACCACTCCTATCCGAGCTGAGAAATCCCAACTCCTCACAAGCAATCAGTCAAGTCACAAATCCGGCAGCGTAACGTTACGCTAACCGTCCATCCTTTTCTTCCTCATCTCCCCTTTCTTTTATAGAGTTTTGGGACCCACCAACGTTAACTAAATCACATTTAAATTAAGTTTCAATAAAAATATTCTAAATATTCTCCTTCGCACAAGTGTCATCCATCCCCCTCTTTTCTCCAATAAATATTTTCTTTAAATTTATTAATTGTCTCATTTCCCTCACCCACCTAGAGTCGCTCCTAAATTTACTCCTAGGTGTTTCTAGATCCCCTTACATGTTTTAAATACTTTCCCCAAAAAAGATGTTACTAAATTAGCTCAAATTAGAAGGTTCTTAATTGCAGATTCCTTACTATGTTGACCTTTCTTTTCACCATAAGTTCCCATATTTCCTTTATTATGTTTCCTTCAATCCTTAGTTTCCTAATTTTTATTATCCCCTTCTTTCCCCTTTTTATTAGAGCCAAAATGGCAGTTGTGCTATTTACTCTTTTCCCTTTATTATTAGTTTAAAATCTTTTTATACTTCCACAAGTTAAATAATTTGTTTCTTCTTTACAATTTAAAACCACAGATTTTTAATTAAATTATTACTCTCTTCATTTTACCCCATAAATTTATGAAGACTAAAACTATTACTTAAGTGGTTTTTAGTCCAAATTTTTTTGATTATTATTTTTATATGGTCTTTTTCTTAAGGTTAAACAAAATTTTACCCTAGAGAAGTTTTAGACTTAGATTTAGATTCTGAAATGGGCGACAATTATTTAGGGATGTTGTTTAAGAATTTCTTAATGAGTTAAAATCCGTAGGACCATCTAGGTTTGTTCCTTCATCAACATCGGTGTGACGTGCCCTTCAGGACGCACCATGTGCTCCAAGGGTGCCACTCGCCTTGTTTGTTTTTTTTGCGCGACGTGCCCTTCAATATGCACCACATGCTCCAAGGGTGCCACTCACTAACTTATGTTTCTTTCGCGCGACGTACCCTTCAGGATGCACCATGTGCTCCAAGGGTGCCACTTGCCAACTTAACTGATTGGTAGACATCTATAACCCCTGGAGTCAACACTCCACTAGGTGAACTTGTGGGAGAATAAGGGCTCTAAGGAATAAGGCCCCGCCTTATTGCGTGCCCCTTAGAATCATCGTGAGCGACTGTTGCAGTCTTCCCTCACGGCATCGTGGATCCTCTCGAACGCGGTAATCGTTAACCTACAGTTCGAGCCATGGCGGGAGTGCTAGTAGGCTGTGGCAGAGCTGTTGTCCACACCTCTCCCTCAACCTCTCTGGAAATCGTGTGTGACCCCTTTACTCCATATGTGAGTCTGGTTGGCAGGCTATCATCAGCCTGCATCATCAACAATCATGTCAGAACATGTCAACATCATATCATCAAATCAATGAAATATCATAGTAAATAAATCAACCCAAATAGCATACTCCCTGACTCAATCCAGAGTCCAAGGGGTTCCACCGATGCCTCTGCATCCTCAAGGTCCAAAACCCTGCACACTCAATAAAACTGAGTCAATAGCACCTGTCTACATCAAAGCAATAAAACATCATGTCATCTATCATAACACATCATAATCAAGAATAAATGTTTTAACATCATAAAAGTCCAGATCACTTGCGAGCAAGTGTCCTCAAAGAATAATTTTTCTCAGTGTGCCAGAGAGGGATGTTACATACACCCCCTCTTGGTCTAAACTTCATCCCAAATTTTCTTAGTATAAATGCCGAAATAAAGTACCACAGTATCATAAGTCTATCTATCAACAAAAATGGAAACTGCTGGCGCATATCATATGTGTCCTCCTAGGTCGTCAAGTGCAGACTACAACTGTCCCACTAGACCTTCACCTGATCTACTGTTTGACGTCGTAATTGGCGAACGCGATGATCTAAAATGAGGACTGGCTCATCCGTGAGTTCTCCCTCATCTGATACCTGCAAGGAACTCATGTCAATCAAATGTGTAGGATCAAAAATATAATGTCTCAAAACAGATACATGAAATACATCGTGCATACGCCTCAAAGAATCCGGCAAGGCTAGTCGATAGGCCACGGGCCCCTTTCTCTCCACAATCTCGAAGGGTCCCACGAACCTAGGAGAGAGTTTATCTCCCTTTCCAAACTTGATCGAACTCTTATGTGGTTTAACCCACAAGAAGACTCGATCGCCGACCTCGTAACTACGGTCGACTCGGTGTGCATCGACATAACTCTTCTATCGATCCTGTGCTTCTTTAATTCTTTGTCTTATGGTTTGTATTTTCTCTTCCATTTCTTGGATCTCTTCTGGTCCCACCAAGATCGTATCCTCAAGACGATCCCAACTCAAGGGCATATGACATGGTCACCCATAAAGAAACTCAAAAGGCGCCATCTTAATGGTGCTCTGGTAACTGTTGTTGTAAGCGAACTCTACTAGAGGCAAGAATTCCACCCAACGCTTTTGTTGGTCCATCGTGTACATGCGCAACATGTCTTCCAAGGTTTGGTTCATTTGTTCTATCTGTCCGTCCATTTTTGGGTGATACGCAGTACTAAAGTTAAGTTGGGTTCCCAAGGCCTCTTGGAAACTCATCCAAAATCGTCCAGTAAACACCAATCCTCGATCGGATATAATCTTCTTAGGCACGCCATGCAGCCTCACAATCTCACTGATGAAAACTCTCACTATGTCAGGTGCCTAATACGTCGTACGCACAGGAATAAAGTGAGAACTCTTCGTCAAAGTGTCTACTACTACAAAAATCGAGTCGTGTCTCCTTGCCGTCAGTGGCAATCCAACAATAAAATCATTCGAAATAACTTCCCATTTCGATTCTGGAATGTTATGTGGTTGAAGTAATCCTGCCGGGTGTCTATGTTCAGCCTTTACCTGCTGACACTCTAGACATCTAGCCACAAAGTTGACTATGTCGGCCTTCATTCCCTTCCAGAAGAATAAGGGTTTAAGGTCTGCCCTCATCTTCGTGACTCCTGGGTGATCCATGTAAACTGCTCTATGAGCCTCGCTCAGGATCAATATCCTCAACTTGTCATTTGGTGGTACGTAAATCCGACCTATAAACCTCAATAACCCATCGCTATCAAAAGAAAATCCCTCATATCATGGTACCATCATTGTGTTTTGTCCGAAAAAACCCTCGACCTCCATGTACCATTTGTCGTCACACTGTAAAGTGAGAATTTTCTCACGTAAGTTCATCTGAAGAGGAAACACCGAGAAGATGCGTGGTCTCTGACTCAAAGCATCAACCACTCGGTTCATTGTTCCCTTTATGTAAGTAATCTCAAAGTCGTACTCACTAAGCAATTCCGACCAACGTCGTTGTCGCGCGTTCAGGTCGCTTTGCGTAAAAATGTGTTGTAGTCCACAATGATCAGTCCTTAATTCAAATTTTCGTCCAACAAGGTTGTGTCTCCAAAACTTCAAGGCATATACGATGGCTAATAACTCCAAATCGTGTGTCACGTAGTTCTCCTCATGCCTTCTCAGTTTCCTCAAAATGTAAGCAATCACTTGTCCATCTTGCATCAAGACTCCGCCTAAACCTTCCTTGGATGCGTCAGTGCATACCAAGAAGTCTACGTCCATGTCAGGGACCTTTAGTATTGGCGCTGTGGTCAACAACTCTTTAAGCCTTCTAAATGCTTCCGTGCATTTCTCGGTCCAAACAAACTTCTTGTTTTTCTTCTGCAATTCCATGATCGTATTTGCTATCTTCGAAAATACCTCGACAAACCGTCGATAATATCCTGCTAAACCCATAAAACTATGCACTTTTGTGACATTCATCGGTGTAGGCCATTCCATAATAGCCTCAACCTTGGCTGGATCCACGACGATACCTTCGCTAGAAATGACATGCCCTAAGTAGTGAATCCTCGATTGATAAAAAGAGCATTTGGACAAATTCCCATACAATTTTTGCTCTCGTAGACACTGTATTACCAAGCGCAACTGCTTGTCATGCTACTCTGTCGTCCGAGAGTAGATCAAAATATCATCAATGAATACTTGGACGAACTTGTCCAAGTACTCGCGGAACACCCCGTTCATCAAACTCATGAATACCCCTGGGGCGTTTGTCAGTCCAAACGGTAAAACAGTAGACTCATAATGTCCAAATCTCGTCTTAAATGCGGTCTTAGGGACGTCATCCTCCTTGATTCGTAACTGGTGATACCCTGATCGCAAATCGATCTTGGAGAACACCGTCGCACCCTTCATTTGATCGAACAGATCATCAATTCTTGGTAAGGGATATTGATTCTTGATCGTAGCCTTGTTCAGTTGACGGTAGTCAATGCAAAGCCCCCATGATTCGTCCTTCTTTCGTATGAAAATAACTGGTGCACCCCATGGTGACACACTAGGGAATATCAATCCCAGGTACAACAACTCCTTCAGTTGCATTTTCAGCTCTTGCAACTGCGGGGTCGACATCTGATAAGGCATTCTTGCTATCGGTTCGGTCCCCGGTTTCAGGTCTATGGTAAACTCCAGTTCCCTTTCTGGCGGCATCCCAGGAAACTCCTCTGGAAATACCTCCACAAACTCCTTCACTACCGGAAGGTGTTCTAGAAATTTCACTACTCCCTTTTCTTTTATCGCGAGGATCGCATAAATCTTGCACCCCTTGCGCATACTCTTCCATAACTGTAAGGAAGAGACGAACCTTAGGGATACTCCCTAGTTTCGCCCTATAATCACACGTCTCTATCCTTCATCATTGACCAAGATTAAACGTTTCGTCTTACAGTTGAGTAATGCCTCTTGCGATTCCAACCAATCCGTACCAATCACGACGTCATAAGATCCTAAGATCGTGACGTACAAGTTGACCCTCATGACAAACTCTCCCAGGTTAAGGGTACAACCCGTAACATTTCCTCCAACATTTTGTTTGGCTCCTGAAGCCATCTCTACGAAGCTAAAATCATCCTGTTCGACTGCCTTTACCTTAATCCTTTTTAGTGTTGCATCAGAAATGAAACTCTCAGTAGCACCTGGGTTTATCAAAAAACTAAGGGTCTGGTTAGCGACAGTACCTGTCGTCTCGAGCACAGTCGACTGGTGCTATGCCTGGCGGTTATTCACTGCTGCATGAATCTAATGGGCCTTGACCATATCTCCCACTATAGTGGGTCTGGCTGATCCAAACACTCTGGTCCTCTCCACAGGATAGTCACACTAGTAGTGTGGCTCCCCACACATCCAACACCTCTTCTTCAGCCCAGTAGTCCTGGTACCCGAAGTAGAAGATGACGGCCCACCGGCCTGGAACCCAAGTCTGTTCTGCTAAACAGGCCTAAACTGCTGCTGCTGCGGGCGACGCTGCTGCTGATGTTGTGGTCCCTGATAAGGTTCCCTCTGATGAGGCGATGGTTTTCGAGGTGTAGTGAAAGTGGATCCTCTCTGGAAGCCATGATATCCCAGTGTATGTCTCGCTGGTGTCTGATACTACGGTGTACTAGATGAACCCTGCCTTGCTAGTCTTGCTGGAGTCCTGGTCTGACCCCCACTGATAAGCTCCTCCTCTGCTATGAGGGCCTTTTGGACAATTTCATGCAAGGTTTGAGGCATCAATATCCTAACCTTTGCACGTAGGCTGCCATTAAGGCCAAACATGAACCTGTTGACCTTGAGCTTCTTAGTGTTAAGGTGTGGAGCATACCTGAGCAGCTCCATAAAATGTGCCTTGTACTCGGGCACCGTATGACCTCCTTGTCGTAATGCGTTGAACTCATTGAGCTGACGCTCAATGAATTCATCTAAAAGGTACCTCTCTTGGAACTGTTCCTCGAACAGTTCCCATGACACGTCTTCAACGGCCATGTTCAGCTGCGGCAGGAGCATCTTCCACCATAGAAGAGCGCTCCCCTTCAGTTGAAATACTGCCATGCAGACCTTCATGTTGGAGGTGTAATCGTGAAGTGCGAAGCATATTGCCATATTCTCCAACCATGCCTCGGCGGTGGTGCCATCCGGGGCACTAAAGAACTCAGGAAATTTAACCTTCTCGAGTTCATGGTGAATGCTACCTGTAACGGCTAGTGCGCGTAGAGGAATATCAGTGGGCGTCGACGCCCTGGCCTCGTCTCTGTCCAATCAGCTGATCAGTGCCTCGGACATGCGCTAAAAATATGTCATCATCCCAACAACATCGCCAATTGCTATCTGCTCCTGTCTGAGAACCTGCTCGCCTCCCTGGGGGTTAGACCCCGCAGGCGTGGATGCTACTGGAGGCGTCATGCCTCCTTCCCTAGAACCCCGTTGTCTGCCTCCGTGGCGTCCTCTAACCATGATTACCTACATGCACACAATCAACTCGATCAACAATAGTATAATCAAATCTAATCATGTCAACAGAATTCGTAGCGAATCCCAAGCCGTGGGTAGAACCCTCTTTGATACCATATGTAACGTCCTCCTCGTTACGACAACAACTCTTTAATAGGTGCAATTTTTTTTTTTTTTTGTTTAATGTGTGTGTGTGCGTGTAAAACGAAATAGACACACTTGACTCTACATCGCCACCCGATGACTAACAAGACACAACCACGATGATCACAACAAGAAGACATAAGGCACACAACAAGTAACTACAAGCATTAACGACCATAGACATAAGGCGCACAACAAGTAACTACAAGCATTAAATGACATACTTTGTTATGTACAGTACGAACACAGATGAAAGAATCCATAGTAGTAGATTTTACTATTTCTGCACAGGAAAGAAGGGCGTTTAATCTTAGTTCTTTTCTCCGGAGAGAGAGAATGTCAGATAGGCTCTTGGCCGACTGCTCAGGCAGAAACTAGTAATCTCTGTCAGGACGTCGCAGTGGTGGGAACTCTACCTTTAAAGAGCTCGAGACTACTGATACGACCTTAGAGGTGTGTCGCAAGAGTGGAAACCCTGCCTTTAAAGGGCCCGAGACTCTTGATACGACACTAGATTCTTTACACAAAAATAATCACACACACAGACTTATATACTAGCTTTATCAAATCGAAGAGTCTGACATCATACAACTGTGAGTTTGGACAATTCCAATTATAATACTAACCCTGAAATTAATTAACAATCTCAATACATCCGATATGTTACATACACCATAAAATTACAAAATCATTATCTTAACAACCTCACATCTTATGTTATAATAACCTTGCAACTAGAACATCTATCACCAATCACGTTACTCCTTGTATGCTACCAATGAAATGAAGTTACAATAACTTTATCATAAATTAAATCAACATTACATTTATTGGCAGATTTAACTCTATTTAGCAGATTTAATATTTTTAGCTCGTAATTATTCAATAGTTAGTGAAGAAAACTTTAATAAAAACTTCACTTTAAGAATCCTTTATTTGATGTTATACAATTCCAAATATTAGCTTTCTCATATAACTATATCTCACATATACATGACCCATATAAATGGACTAAAACATAATAAGGAATGATATTTAAAAAGGGTATTGGGATTGGAACAAGGAACTCGATTATACCCAACCTCGAGGATGGACACAAAATGAATTTACTCAAAAATATTATCAATAGAAGTCAACTAAGAATTTAACTAGCATGAGACTCATTGGTAATTAAATTATCCATTCTTCAAGATCGAAAAACAACTCTACACTTTACCACGCAGTCGTGTCTATCTGCATTAGTTGGAATCAACAAAAGGGCGCAATGCGCAACCACTATCAATAAAAATCCTGACACGCGTCCTCATACGAAATCCTGTACAGGCTGTCCCCATCGAAACACCGTCTGGACCTCAAGGGAAACAAAACGCCTCCAAGGTGCAGGTCGTCTGTCTTTAATTAAACACCAGGATCTGGAGATAGTGATGGCGGAACGCTATTTT